>JXSR01S007091.1:79657-114613 GCA_000969725.1 Ophiothrix spiculata | reverse complement strand
TTTCTCAAAATGCTCAATGGTGCGGATTTTGCATCATTCAGTTCTTGAATCTATGGGTCTCAAAGACTATGAATCAGTCAAGAACAATTGTGCAGACTCCATTTTGCAGTCAAGCCCAAAATCAAGGTTTTTCCCACAGACTAATAGGTATATGCTCATGTCTGCCATTTATTGCCTTGCTTTATAGTACAGGGCCCAAAATAAGGTTTTAAGGCAGCCAGGCAATTTTAGCCAATTTTAAAAGGGCGCAAAGGCATTACATGTTAAAGCTGTATTCAGTTTTTTATGGCACCAAGGCAAATAATAGGGGCACCCAAGGCAAATTGCCTTACTGCCTTAGGTTATTTTAGGCCCTGTGGTATTTACAAGGTTAAAATTGAGATTTCTGAGAGACATTTAATGATATTTATTATCAATAAATATAAATAGGTACCTTATCAAAATCTTTAAAACTGCAGCAACCTAGCTTGTGAGGTCTCATTTATTCAGCGCCGTGTTGTACTGTTTATTCATCATGACAGGGCCATGGGATAATTTCAACATTAATATTTACTATCAATTTACAATAAGGTTTTTAATTGCAAGTTAATGTTGCAGAGAGTACAATTCAATGGTTTTTGACGCACTGCCATCTTGCTAAATTGTTATTTATCATTAAAAGGTGCAAATACTTTATGATTATCTTGGTCTATTGCATACATACCAATTGATAATAACAGCTAGTGTAAGTGAATGATGTTTAAATGAAATATTTGTAATATTGCAAATACAGATATTCTGAGATCTGGCTGCATGATAATATTAATGGTGGTGTCTAATAAATAGACATGAGTTGGTAATTCTATTACATGAAAGCAGTTGTTGATGTTTTGTGCTTGTTGGACAAATATTTTTTTGATAGCATTGATGAATGAGAGACCATAGCATGATGATCAAAGGGGAAAAAGGATGAGGTGCCAGTTCAAAAACCGTTCAAATAATAATCCTGGATTTTACTTGGGTGGCAGTTTACACTAATCTGATGTTGCTTTAAAACTTGTACCTAGTGATGTGTTGTAAATGTATTTGAGATTGAATTGTAATTATACTTCTAAGCATTTTAAATGACTTAAAAGTCTCAATGAATGACAGTATTTGAATTAATATTACCAGTTTAACCAGAATTCCTGGTATATATTTTCTTATAATTTTAAGTTAACATTTATTCAGGATTTATACTTTCAAATCTCATAATTTTCCTTTTCTTATTTTTCTCTTTCATATTTGTGATTTTGTCATCTCATTGTTCAAGTACAGGTAAGTAATAAGTAATTTGGATAACACTATTGAGGGTTGAATCCACAAGGCTATATGTGATGGCTCACCCAGAAAGGGGGGACTTTGCAGATTATATCAATTTTGATTTTATCATTCCATCTGTTAAAGCATTTTCTAAGCTTTAAATGACACCTTAACTGTTGAAATTGATCAAGGCAATCAAATTTTACAAAAGAAAATCTGCTGGAAATTCTTATTATTTTCTTTATTTTTTGGTGCCTATTTTCACCAGTTTCTCAAAAATTGTTCTGTCACAAAGTCCCCCTTTTCGGGGTGAGTCATCACATATTTGCAAGGCAACAACCTTAGAACATAAACCTGATGTTTCTTTCAAGATCACATGTGTATAAGATCATTCATCTGGAAAGAGCCTTTAGGTCTTGAAATCTTTTTTTTTTTCCGGGGGGGGGGGGGGGGGGGGGGGTTAAAATGCAGACATAGCCTTGTGACTCTTAATCCTTGATTTATGAAAAGAATGAGGTAAAAATAGGGAAACAATTATAAACAACATATTGGGCAGGATCCATGCATCTAATGATGTATCAAGTTTAAATCTCAAATTTTAAATTCTTAGAAGCAGACAAAGAAGCACATTAATGTAAGCAAGTGAGTTGTGACTGTGATACAGTTTTTCATAGTGAAGTATATATTTCATGCCCATTGAGATACAGCGAGTGATCCCTATGGTTTAAGTTTTCCATCATTGCATGTCATTTTCCAAGTCTCGTTGTTTCAGTGCTGACACATTAACTTTCATGTCGTCATTGTTTGATGATTTATTTAAACCTAGTATCTGATTTACCATGCATAATTGATGACTGTTAGGCTTCATCCATGATGGTAAAATGTAATTTCTTCGTCGTCACACATAGTGGTAACCAGGGTAGCAGCTCAAGTGTCGGAAATTGTCAATAATTGATTAGCTAGCCCACTGGGTGCAGAGGATGACATTATAAGGAGCTGACAGCATCGTGATAACAAGATTTTTTCACCAGTTTAGCAAAAATATCAGTAAATTTAAGTAAATTGTTTTCTGAATGTCTGCACCTTTTTCAGTTTCACTAAAATTATGAAAAGTATTTTTGTAAATAGATTAATCACATAAAAAGCAGAAATATTTCAAATACTTTTGCTCTGTGGCGGTGTTTTAACTAATACCAATGGTCTTAAAACTGTCCAATTAGATCGACGATTTTAACACACGTTAAAGGCCGGGGTGAAAGCTTATTTAATGCTGAGTGTATGAATAGCGATATAAATTATGTTTTGAATGAAAATTGGTAAGAGATTGACACAGAATTGCATAGCTGACTAAATAGATTATATACACATGAATGTAATCAGGTAGAAATGAGATTGCCAATGTGCATCAAGTAATGAAATAGACTAAATCTGATTACAAATATGATACCATATCTGGTAACGTAAGTGCTTAACCTTGTGGGAAAGGTTTGCGTTATATGGTGTGTAGTAATGTAGCATGCGTAATCCATACATTGCATTGTGATCAACATAGGTTGGAGCACAAATGTGACTCGTCATATCAAAAGGTACCTTAGGGTCCCAAAATGAAGATTTAATTTTTTTGTCTCATTTGAAAGATCATATTTTTAGCTTCAAAACGACACCTTGCATTTGGTTATTGAATGTTCGATTGCAAAGATACATCCAAATCGGTAAAAGGCATCGGGCTGATTCAGAAATCTATAGTTCTGAGAAAATCGAGTGTAAAGTTTTTGTACTAGTAAAACTTAAATGGAGAAAGGATTTTTATCTTGATTTTTAACACATTTGTCTCATGAAAATCCAATCTTCAATTTGTCTCATGTTTTGGAACCTGATTAATATTATAAAATACACTTTAAAGGTAACATTTCTGAGGAAGTTAGAAATTCGACCTGGCATGTGTTTTTTGACTATGCTCAGCTTCAGTGGCCCGTATCTCGTAATTTACTTCAGGTACCTTCCGATATGACGGGTCACAAATGTGATATATTACATAGCATACATGATAGCCTAATGAAGTAATGCTGGGGTTGGATTGCTAAAGAGAAATAAGATATGCTCACAATCTATTACAATGTGACATATGTGTTGAATGTAACGAGGGGTGGTTCTCATACGGTGTTGAATATAATGAGAGCATATCTAATAGAATGATGAGTGATTAATACAGATGGATCGGATTGATCAAGATTAATGAGTGTGCAAACACATGATAGGTAGAGATGTGATTGGAAATATGAGAGCCTTGCTGATAGTAACAGATTATCATAGGTTTACCTTTCAGTTTAATGGTATGCAATCAGATATGATGTCAAATTAATAGATTTAAAGTAAAGTTATATTAGTTGAGTGGAAAACTGATGACATTTCAGTCTATTTTCCACTTGTTGCAGGGACTTCCATTTGAAATTTGCAGGGTCTCTATTGAAAGCTCTCTAAAGTTCTTTAGGGGAGCAATTATGGGAGCTACCTGGAAATTTAGATGTAAATACCATCCTGCAAGGTGCTCTATCAATTATTATAATTATTACCAAGTTCTTATATGGCGCTCTACAAAGAACAGAGCGCCTTACAATAAGAATGAAACACAGAGAGGATAAAAACAAATGGAAAAATACAATCAAAATCTACACAGGAAACAAGTGTGTTTGAGCTCCCATAAAGCATTTGAGGGCAAGGGGAGCAGGGTGGCTCAATAGAGCTCACACCCCTCAAATGGAAGTCCCTATCATTGTGTAAGAGTTTCAAAATTGTTATGGGTATGACTACAATGACTTCACTGAATGTAGTTGACCTGATTTGGTCACAGATTAAACATGCCCCTTTTTCTTTTTTGAATGAAGTACGATACGATAAAAAACTATGTATTAAATGACCAATAGGTAACTACAGTGTATTAATGGGCTTCCTCTTGTTATTTGTCAGAGGCTTAAGTTGAGGTCATTTTTTGTGTAATTTCCATGATTGCGTGGTTAGTGGCCTATCAGTACTGCAATCCAATATCTAGAAATTATGTAAAGTCGAAATAAGTAGGATAGATTGTATACTGCTATGGTACATAGTGACGAGTTGTCAGCTTCTTTCTGATTCGTTGGAATTGAATTATTGTCTTATCGATAGTTTATTTAGCCTTGTATCTAATGATCTAATGAAGTGAATTTTAATCAGTCTTCATCGTGTAATGGCCATCAAACTGTTGTTGATATATAGCAGTAAGACTAACCCTTATGCCCAATATATACTTACAAGATGTAGCCAGCGTCTGGTTTGATTTAAGACGCTATGAAGAAGCTAACATGACGCTAGCAAGTTAAAATATTTTCAAATTTAGCGTCTTCGTTTGCGTCGAGCTAGACGCTAGCTGTGTTTTGTAAGTATATCGTTGGCATTAGGCATCTTGTGTTATCATCAAAAGCATGTTTAGTTGAAGCGAATGTATCTGTCGCCCACGCTGATCGTACTGTGTATCTTGGAGTTTATTTGCACTAAATGTTTTTGTTTCTTTAAATTTCATGCTTTATTTTGATTTTGATAAGATATTATTTTAGAAGGAACAAAAATAACATACTCAAACCTCACATGGATATGTGTTCCAAAGTATGACTATTGAGCAGTTTGACATTAGTTAGCTTGTGAAAATTTAGTTCAGTAAAAGTAGTGCACATTAAAGTAATGAATGTGCGAAGACATCAGTATTTAATATCCCATGGGGTCTTAGATCTATCTATCTGATGGTGTAAGTGCTAAGAAGAGGTCACGATTAGATGACCATTACCTCAGTGAGTGAGTGCCTCAATAAAAACATATATCTGCTTTGATGGCTTAATATCCTGCGTTCAAGTTGGAGTAGGTGCAATTAGAGCCAGGCATGATTTGAGAAAGTCTTTGATGTAGTTGAATGTTCGTGCAAGATTTCACTGCAGAGAAATTATTTTGCATCACTTGAAACATTTTAGACTGGTTTTGTTGGGGTTGTAACCTATTGATGTTCTGGGGAAAAAAATGAAAAATTTTTACAAAGAAATTTTCTTAAAAAATTAGCCAACAGATAAAAAATTGGCTTACAAGATTCTGGCAACACTTAAAAAACACACTTCCAAAACGCAAATTTAGGGTCGGTTGGGCCCCTAAAACAGGTTTGTTTTTGTTGTTGTTGTTGTTGTTGTTGTTGTTGTTGTTGTTGTTGCCTTAGGGAAAATGTTTTAATAAAATCTTAACACTTCAATGTCATCAAAACCATACAAATTTAGTATTACATATTTTTGATTCAGCTTCCAGAAAGAGGCATAATTTACTTGATCTTGTCAAATATATGCCCCTTCACCAGCAACCTCCAGAGATACAGGCCCAAATACATGTAAGACCCATGTTCTGACATTTTTACAGATTTTATGAGTTCATACCTTCCATAATAGTCTCCATACAAAATGTCACCTTTTATCTCAACTCCACATTAAATATCTTATAATTAACATTTTATAGATGAATTATATTGGAAATATGCATAAAATTTAAACTTTAATAAATGTTTTCTTGATTTTTCATAGTCTGACATGTCTTGTTTTAAGATTGGAAGCTCAACTTCTGAAACAAGTTGCATTTTAAAGTTGAATATTTATTCTCTATGAATCTGCAATAAGATGAAATTGACTATGGGCCAATTTACCTTGAGGTTTTTGATGAATGGTCACATTTGTAGGTTGAAAATAATTGTGGATTTAGGTATGATACTTAAAAAAAATAATAGCAAACTATTAATGTTAAATGGAGTACAAATGTTTTCTAGGGCAGGTAGATCTTACTCAGACCAGGTCTAACTCTGATCCTGTTTTGTGGGTTCCCTGTTTTGTGCATAGGCCAGTACTTAAGTGAAATAGTGGTTACAAATCAAAGAATTTTTAAAAGACATTCAAGAAAATCTTGAAGACAAGATGTGACCTGCTTTAAGGATTACCATGCTTTTTTGACCCAACATATATTGGATTTAAATATTCAACAGCAAATAATTGTGTTTATTTGCGTTCAAAGCAATGCCAATTTTGCCAATTAGTTTTACATAAGGCACATCAAATGCAATTTGAAATGGATTGGCAGGCTTAATTTGGTTCATAGATATCCCAACATTTAACTGAGGGCTTTGGGGATTTTACCGAATTGTTGGACTATTTTACTGCAAAGTGTGGCATTAAATGGCTCCACATAATTGCTGGTTAGTTTTCTATGGTGTTTTAGATGGACAGAATAATGAGAGATGATTTATTTCATTAAATGATAATGAAATCTTATAATAGCAATTTTCATTTTTTTTTTCAAAAATAGACATTGTGTACAAGTATTTTTTTATTTGGTACCATTAATTGATTACCTAAAAGTGTACACAAGATCTTGGAAGTTTAGTCTTCTTAGTTGAATAGCTCTAATAATAATCAGCATACTCATGTTTTGTCAGGGATTTTGGGTCTTTCTTTGATTTGCCAGTCGTAACCTCGGTCAACCCAAAGCATTTATTCTACATAGTTCTCTAACATAGCGCTCACATAGGTTACCTGTACTCCTAATATGTTTGAAAACCTTTACTTGGCAATGGCATGAATAGCATTGGCAAATCAGAGCAAGCTGTGACCTGCTTTAAAAATAAGCTGTTTAAAAAAAAATACAACAGAGCAAAATTTCTAGGAGTGAAAACCTGAATCTTTGATTGAAGCAATGCAGTAATTTGCCAAATTGGTTTAACAAGGGGAGATTCAATGTAATTTGACAGAGATTGAAAGGGTTTAATCAACGAATGATTTTTAACACTTACCTACGGGCCTCATGGGATTTCCTCACAAAATAGCTGATGATGTGGAAATGTTCAAAAGTGTGATGGCAAATGCATCATAATGATTCAATTTTTATTCTGGATTTGTGAATAGATGGTATGTTTGAAATTGACATTTCAAAGCTCTATGGCTTCTAACAATTATTAAATGTACATGGTACGGCCTTTCAAATTTAAGTGTTTTAGGCTAAATATAGAAATATTAGACATTTTCTTATAACTTTTCTTCAGAATAAAATCCACAGTACCTGTCAAGGACAGATTTCATATTATGTTGAAAAGACCAAGGTAATTATTGTATTGTTTGAAAAAAACGATTACCAAAGAAAGTAATGTGCTATGAATTATTAAAATGCTACAGATGAGTAACCATTGCAAAATGTACCGTGATGCGAAAAATATTTCACCATCCTGAACATTTTGATAAATGGTCGAACATATTACTCCATGACAAATTTTACACCATGAGAAAAAATTAAAATTAAATTTTTCCTTTTGTATGAAAATTTAACATAGTGGTGAATATGTAACACCATGAGAAAAATTCTGAATGAAAATGACTACAAAAATGACGAAGTATATATAGGCCTTATATAAGGATGTGGTGGGTTTTTTCCAAGTCAATTAAGTTTTCCTGCTTTTCCCTGAAATAGACACTATGCTCTTTTTGTTGGTGTATTATTGAATGGGATGACTTTGGTTTTCTTTTGAACACCTAGATTACAAGGAAGGAGATATTTTTTCATTTGTGTACTCCAAGATGCTAACTTACCTTGACTTGATCCTCACCCATGTGTAAAATTGAGCTCACTGTGATGGCAAAATAATTTTGTTTGCAGAGAGTAGCCTTGACCAGAGGATAAAAATAGAATTGAATGGAAAGATGGAAAACTGTATTTCATCAGACTTACAATATTGAAGACGTAAGATTTTGAATATGCATGATTAGGGGACTTTGCCATGATCACAAATTTCAACATTCCCCTTAAGTACTAGCCATTTCTATTCCATTTCTAGAAGTACTTTCCTAATACCATCCACATTGCTGAGTATTTATTGTAAAAGAGACACTTTTTGTGTTGTGATTAATATTTTGCCATTCTTTATTTCTACTGCAATATTTTGTTGTGATGAGCACATGTTTTTAAGGGAACACATGTAAACAAATCGCCAAAGTGGTTCAGATATCTGAAGTAGTCAGAACAGTCTGATTTGCTACCAATCTTGTACATATTGATAATTCATCTTATCCAATGTGTTTTAAGTTTGTACTATATCCATAATATTAAAGCATCAAATCAAATATGTTACAGCCAGATATCCATGTTAGGATTTTGATAACCAGTGCAGATAACAACAAGCTGCTGATTAGTTTACGTGCTTCCTCTAAATATATGTAATCACCTTGCAAACTTACATTTCATGTTTTTATTACCAAGTGCACATTTGGAAATTTAAAGTTTAGAAAAATGGATACACTGCATTATAAGTTCCTAGAGAGAGAAGATTTTCTAAAAGTTTTGTTTGGTTTGATAAGTATCGTGTCTTTGCTTCGGTAAATTTAGTATTCACATGTTTTATAACTAAATGTGGATATGTGGCTACTGCCTTGAATTCAATTGAATCATAAGGCTGTGTCACACATCACCGTATAGAGCAAAACGTACGCCTGACATACTTTATCCCACTATTGTTCTGTTTATGCATTGTTGTTCGTCATGTGTTCGTTTCAAGTACGTTCAATACCTTATCCACACGGTCTGTCCGTTATGTATGTGTTTAACTCGTTATTCATTTGGTTGCGGTCCGTTTAGCACAATATCTGTAACTGTTGTACGCTTATCATACGTTTTGCTCTATACGATGATGTCTGACAGAGCCTTTAGATAGAATATGAAAGTCTAATGACACTTATTATGTGGCCTAAATGTTTGTTTTTGTACATAGAATTGATTTTCCCTGTCAAAATTATATCATTCTGTTTTAAGTATAAGATGGCCAAACTTTTTTTTTTGTAGTCAAAATGCTCAGTCGAATTTGAAAATAGCTAATTAGTTTCATTGAAAGGCATTCAGATCTCCAGCTTGAAGTTCAACTGATAGACTGTCTACCTATTAATAGTCTCTGCTTATGCCAGCTTAGGAAGAATAAACGTCTTATGTTTATTTCAGGAAATCCACCAGGGAGTTGCATTCTCATCCAAAATTACCTCTTCTGTGTTGTACTAATTGGGTATGAATCTTAACATGAGTGAAAACAGCTTAAGGATAATTCATTTACTTGACATCGGCATATTATTCATGGATGCTTGTGCACACTTCATGTGCCGTGTTCATTAGATCTCCTTGACAAATTATACACATGTATGACCTTTAAATTTGTGCATATATGCAATTTTTTTTATAGGGATTGATTCTATTTAATTTACATTGATGTCATTTTGATGAGTGATTGAAATGTGAATAAGTAGCATCATGGATGAATTTCTTCATTGGAATTGGCTCAGAAAGCAGGCAATAGAAGGAAAGAATACTTTCATAGAAAAAAAGAAAGAACTCTGTAGACTAAATGCTAAGGATAACCCAAGAAAGCCTCTTATTGAAGCTCATTTCCATTGCTGGTTCAAGGTTTTTCCTTAATTAAATCAGATTTGGATGCAGGAGGAAGACCGGAGTGCCCGGAAAAGAACCTGCGGAAGTTGGCATGGACTGAAAACCAAATGCACATACACTATACTAGCACTGGGACTGGGAAACGAACCCGGGACTCAGTGGTGCAAATCGAGGGAAATACCTCTGCGCTAACCCGCTTCTCCAGGTTTCTAATTCTGTTGGAAATAGTTTGTTAGACAAAGCAACTTACAAATGAAAGTGCATAACTCAAACTCATGTGCAGTGACAAGACAATTGGCCTATGTGTTCTTATTGAAAGCTGGATCCACTCAGCTGTTATACACCCTACATGATGTGATACATCAAAATTGTGTATTTCTATTGAAAATTCAGCTTTTCAGTTGCTGTTAATTCTAATTGTCCGGTGATTTAAAGCTAAACAAGGTGCATGTGCATGTGCAATTGACCTTGATTTGTCATTTTTTAAACGATGTATTAAATGTGAAGAACATATATTTATAATTTGTATCAATCATTTGCATTTACAAATTATGCTAAAACTATTTTTTGCATCTATAGGTTATTTTTCACACCAAATTCTCAAGTACGAACATTTATAGTTATTTATGTCTTATGTCATGTCAGTTCATTTGAGCATCAGTATTTGTTTAATGTACCATTTTGTAATTTAAATGTTGATTTAAATCAAAAATCAACAACCAGACCATGATACTGCTACAATATACCGTCATTCCAGTTCAGTATAAAGATCACTGTGAATCTTCATATTTATTTCCAGTAAAGAATTATTCTTACTTTAACGATTAAAAGCAGACTTGAAGCATGAACATTTTGTAGCTGATAGTAATACTTGCCATCTTCTCACAAACATCCTCTTGGGGGATTTGTGATGACTTAGTCCTCCTTTATAAAGAGAGCTCTTGAAATATTGATAAAGGTCAGCTCACATTACTGTGTTACTTTTTAATGTTGTGCAATCAGATAGGGAATGCATATCCTATTTTGTGTCGTTAAACATTGATAGCCTGACTATGTAAGGGGCACTGGTTCACCCGAATCTTTCTGTGTTGTCTGGGATGAAAACTTAAATAGCATTCACAAAACCACAAAGGGTTTTCTAATATACAAAAGATTGACAATATATTAAAGAAGTAACTATTGGCTGATTAATCCATCGGAAACAGAGTAAGGTTTGATTTTCCAGGAACCACAACAAAAAATTACCCATTAGGGTACTGTGTTTCCAATTATCTCTAATGTACTTCCTTGTTAACTAAGAAATCTTAAAATCTGTACCATGAGCTCTAGTTACTTTTAGACATGAGCCTGATATATTACAGATTAACACATGGCCTAATTTAGGTGTTGTGTTTTTATTATTATATGTGCAACAAATGGTGGAATACAAAGTGTGCAATACGAACCTTTCTCCTCATTCCTTTTGTGTGCCCTTATATATCAGCAAGTAACTGGAAACACAATTGTGCTAGGCCTTTTCCTTGGGGTAATCTGCAGACTGGCACCTGTGTCTATCAATTTATAATGGCACCATTACGAACATGTTGCTAGCTCACATGGTACCAGATTGCTCAGTGCAGTAGGGGGTGGATGGATGTAGGAGCTACAGATCATAATAGTAGAATTTATAATGATTTCCTGAAAATAGTTTTTCCTGCTGCGCAGAGGTTACAAAGCTTTTATAGCTTTCCATAGAGTTTAAAATGTTGTTTTGCATCATTCCCTTAAAGGTAGGTATTCCGATCTAGGGACAAATTTAACATTCACTTTTTCCATGTTTGAATGAAGGGTCATAAAGCAATGGTAAAGTTTAATTTGCATACCTTGAGCCAAATTAATGCTGTCTGAGAGTGACCAAGTGACCCATAGAAACATTAGGATATTTATTTTTGTTAACAAAATATTCAAGTAATTCAGCAGTTTTTTGACCATATCTCTTCAATGAAACATAATATGGACGTGAAAATGTACAGGGGTTATGAAAAAAAAATATGCGCTTCCATGTGGTATCAAAACCCTCCAATTTAATTTTGTGAGTGAAAGTGATCGGAACACACACCTTTAAGTTATTGACTATATTTCCATGATAGTAGTCACTATTTCAGTAGTACAGATAGTTTGAAACAAATTGTTATTTGTGAGCTTGGTATTTGTTTAGCAGTCAGTAGATAAGTCATCAGATAGGCCTTAAGAACTTAAACATTTCTGCATTTAAGGAACTTATTCTGCATGGGTTCCACGCATGTTCTTTTACAGTCACCATACGTCTCTCTGTATCTGTAGAAACTTCTTCATTTGTTATGTGTGTGTATTATATTCGTATTGCCATCATACCTATCAGGCATATCATTTGCTACATGCAAGATGTAGAAAAAGTGATTCTATCTGAAGTCAGTGTAAGCTACAGGAACTTGACCATCTTACAATTGTTTGTACAGACTGTGTTGTTAGGATCACAAACCTAATAAACACCTTTACTTCATATAGAAATAATAATAATTAATAATTGTCCAACTAACTTGATTATACCCTACTTCATTAGATTGTATATGCACTGTTATGCCCACCATGCTTGTCACGTAAACCTTTAATTCTATGGAGAAACAATACGATTGCAGCAGATACAGCTATAGTAACTTGATTCCGGGACTTGTCTACTCCTGCATTAGTTATGTGTACGTGCTAGTGTACAGGTTGTGGTCACCATGACTGTCAAGTTACCTTGCTAAGTTGCCATAGATGTAGAGACTATGATCACCCTGTGTATCTTTAGTCTGTGCTGTTTTCATCGTAGTGATCTGATTACATCCAGCAAATTGCTCACCAATATAGCATGCCTGATATCATAGCCTAGATTAATTTCAAGGCTGGCTTATATTGCAGATTGGTAGACACTACAGCTTGCAATACATTATGGTATTCATCATGGATGTTTTACATGGATCTCTAACGACATTTTTATGTCATCTGTCGGGGGAAATAAGAGAACCTTTTGTGTAATATGTAAGTTCTAATTTATAATTGTTTATTGAGATCTACAAATAAAAGTACCACTTCTGGAACAACATCTAGAAACACTGGATCTCAGCATCTCACAACATCCACCCACTGATGAAGGGACCATATTTTTGGTCTTGAAATTATCTGGGAAAAATATAAAACGTGTTTATCACAGAACATAAGTAGGGATTGTCTTAGTTAAATCTGTAGTAACATACTTCTTTTGTCTTTTGTCTTCTGTCATTTTTTCCCGCTTGTTGTGTTAAGTGTCTTGAAGAGTAAGCACTGGACACAAAAGCATTTATATTAACATAATTTGATACTGTTAGTTCAACTAAGTGTAAAACACATGTTACTTTTATCCCTGTAACAGTTTGATCACGAGGAACGAAGTCGGAATCTTATTCGCAGCGCCGCGCACGGTCGAAGATAGTTAGTGTTTACATGGTTTTCCTTGTGCGCATGCGCAGTAATGAATAATGCAAATAAAAATGGCCGATGTTGCAGACAGCTTTTGCACTCACTGAAGGATCTAAAACGATAATTATTTAAAGTTTAATGTTACTAATATTATTAAAATGAGCAAAAACTAGTATACCGTGGTCAATATAACATACTTATTTTGTAGCAGGTTTTAATGTTTTGCGTCTCGAATGTGTAAGATATTTTAGTAACATCCGCCCTTGAATTCTCACTGCGCGGTAGTGTTTTGTTTTGCCCGTGTGATACGTGAAATATTGCTTGAAATTTGCCAATTCCAGAGAGGAATACCCAAATTAAAGAACATTCTGAAGTGGAGAAATACTCTGAGAATGGAAATAACCCCGGATGCATGTAAAGTATCGCAGATATCAACAATGTTTGACAGCTAAAGTTGGGGTTTGAATTACGACTATCACGAAGCTGGCTATGTCACATGATGTACTAGCATTGCAGGGAGCGGAGTCTGAATTTGGTCTCTACCCAATTTCCCGGCCTTTTGTAAGAGTTAAAAATATATTACAAAAGGTTGGAGAATTTAGTAGTTAACCAGATATAATCTTCAATTGTGGAAAAACGTTGACATTGAACCAGGCTGATATGACTGCAAAACTTGAGTTACTTGTCAAACTTGTGTCATGACATGAGGAGGAGGGAGAGAGGGGCCAGATTGAGGTGTGTAATAATTTTAGGCCTATTTTTTACATAATTCACAAATCAGAAAAATAAACAACAAATCTATTTAGATGTCAAGTAAATGGAACATATTTTTATTTTTTTGATCGAACACATTTTATCGATAAGCCAAGTTTTTTTTTGACCGAAAACATTATCGACAATGTTTTCGTTCGAAATTTTTTTTCCGATCGAAAACATTATCAATAGGCATAATGTTTAGGCCTATCGACAATGTTTTCGTTCGAACACAATTTTTTTTCGATCAAAAACATCGATAGGCCTAATGTATTGATAATGTTTTCGTTCGAATTTTTTTTCTATTGAAAACATTTTCAATAGGCCTAATGTTTAGGCCTATCGATAATGTTTTTGTTCGAACAAAATTTTTTTTCGATCAAAAACATCATCGATAGGCCTAATGTATCGATAATGTTTTCGTTCGAACACATTTTTTTTTGATCGAAAATATCCCTAGATATAAATACGATTGTAACTCGCGTTGCCTATATACGATTAAACATATTTAATATCGATAGGCCTAATGTTTAGGCCTATCGATAATGTTTTCGTTCAAACACAATTTTGTTCAATTGAAAAATATTTTTTTTTATCGAAAACATTGATAATGTTTTCGTTCGAATTTTTTTTTCGATTGAAAACATTTTCAATAGGCCTAATGTTTAGGCCTATCGATAATGTTTTCGTTCGAACACAATTTTTTTTTCGATCAAAAACATCATCGATAGGCCTAATGTATCGATAATGTTTTCGCTCGAACACATTTTTTTTTTATTGAAAGCATTATCGACACTTATGTTTTCGTTCGATTTTTTTTTCGATCGAACAAATTATCGATAGGCATAATGTTTAGGCCTATCATTAATGTTTTCGTTCGATTTTTTTTTCGATCCAAAACATTATCCCCATATACGATTGTAATGTTACTTATATACGATTGAAAACATTATCAATATGCCTAATGTTTAGGCCTATTGATAATGTTTTCGTCCGAACACAATTTTTTTTTCGATTTTTTTTTTTTGATGAAAAAAACCATTATCAATAGGCCTAATATTTAGGCCTATTGGTAATGTTTTCGTTCGAACACAATTATTTTCGATCGAAAAACGTTATCCCTATATACGATTGTAATGTTGCAAGTGATTTCTGTCCTGAATAAATCATGGAATAGCAGGAATGCAAGCTTTATTTTGGTCAATTATCACTGGAGTCACAATAGTGTAAACAGTAACTGTCTTAGCAAAATCAGCTTACTTGTTCCATGGCCCGTGGCTATAAATTATAGGAAAATCAGCATGGAAGCTCCTGGAATAGAAAAAAATTATGCCTTAACTCCATTAAGTTGTAAAATGCTATATGTGCATTGTTATTGTCATGAATACATCGTGGAACGTAAGCTTTATTTACGGTCAATGGCGATCATAACAAAAGTTGCCGAATTCGGCATACTTGTTCGCCGACATTGAGTCTGGATACAGATCAAAATTTCGCCTTTTTCTCCATTTTTCACTTCAAATGTGTTTCTATTTTCCAACAGCTTAGATATGTAGGTATATGGTAATGCTCCACATTCCGTGGTACTCGAGCGGTACAACATCAAATTTTGGTCATTAAATGGAGACTGAAAATTGAGATTTTAGTGAAACTGATCGTAATTTAAGCGTGCATAAAATCACATTTTTTGCAAAGCTATTTAAGCAATAAATTTCGTTATTTTTGTTAAATGTTTTGGAAATATTTTTTTCAGTTTTAGAAACTATTTTGGACAGGTATCAGCCTCGTGATAAGGTACTAAGTTCTATTTTTGGTGGGCAGCTGGAAAAAATGCCGTCAGGGTAGCGGCTAATGTCCACATACCTCTGACGAATCACGCATGCGCAGTGTTTGTTTTGATTCATGATTGCACTATATCGATCGTATTGATCGCGGAAATAGCTGATTCAATAAGTGTGCACAGAGGCTATGCAGGCCGGCCCTCGTGTGATAAGTTAATATCTTTTACAAAATTATTGCATCAGAGATACAAGTTTCATGATGTTCTAAAAGAACCTTGCCATGTTTAAAAATGACATGATTGCCCCAGCTGTTATGGGAATTTTAAAGAAATAACACGTCTGCATTGATATGTATACGTATTGGAATATTGCCACCATACATATCACATACAAGTAACCTTACTAGATGTACAAGCTGAAGTTAGCTTAAGTGAACACATCTCAATTAGTTGTGCTGCCAGTGTTGGTATGATCACAAACCCTTAAGTACTTTTACTTCATGAAGAGACAATAATTATTGTTCCAGCTTAAGTTAAAGCAAGATATATATGCACTGTTATGGCCACTTATGCTTATCACATAAACCTTATTATATCATGATTACAGTGATTTGAGCCGTGCAATAGTTTGTACTATTGCACGGCATGAAATAAATCTGTGTGATATCATGATATAAAACAAATATTGAATGCCTATGCACGTGCAATAGTACAAAATATATCATTCGGTCAAATTTGGACTGATCCATTTCACTCGGCTACGCCTCGTGAAATAGAAAAGTCCAAATTTGACCTCATGATATATTTTGTACTATTGCACTCTCAGGCATTAAATATTTGTATACTAATGAGGAACACTATGCTTGCAACAGCTACAGTTGCAGTAACTTGACTACTCCTGCATTAGTTAAGTTTACATAGTGTACAGGTTGTGGTCACCATGACTGTCAAGTTACCTTGCTAAGTTGCTATATGTAGAGGCTATGATCACCCTGTGTACCTTTAGTCTCTGCTGTTTTCATCGTAGTGATCTAATTACATCCAGCATAAACCTTACTATGGAGGAACACTATGCTTACAACAGCTACAGTTGCAGTAACTTGACTACTTCTGCATTAGTTATGTGTATGTGCTAGTGTACAGGTTGTGGTCACCATGACTGTCAAGTTACCTGCTAAGTCACTATATGTAGAGGCTATGATCACCCTGTGTATCTTTAGTCTGTGCTGTTTTCATCGTAGTGATCCAATTACATGCAGCAAATTGCTCACCAATATAGCATGCTTGATATCATAGCCTAGATTAATTTCAAGGCTGGCTTTCATTGCAGATTGGTAGACACTACAGCTTGCAATACATTATGGTACTCATGACGGATGTTTTACATGGATCTCTAACTACATTTTTATGTCATCTGTCGGGGGAAATAAGAGTACCTTTTGTGTAATATGTAAGTTCTAATTTGTAATTGCTTATTGAGATCTACAAATAAAAGTACCACTTCTGGAACAACATCTAGAAACACTGGATCTCAGCATCTCACAATATCCACCCACTGATGAAGGGACTAGTTTTTTGGTCTTGAAATTATCTGGGGAAAATAATTCCGGTGAGTGCAGTAGAAGTTTTAATCATCAAATTTATGTAAGTTATTTGTTGGCAGTACCGGATCATCTTATTTAAACATGGAATAAATTCAAAATCTAGATAGAATATTTTGAATCTCTCTGTAATTATAATAATCTGTAATATCCATGAGACATTACTTGCCTGATAGCATACATTTCACTATCAGCTGCAAAATCCCAATTCTGATCCACATATAGTGTAGTATAATGCTTTGCATAAATCTTATGAAATAAAAACTCTGCAAGAAATGATGCATGGATACTCACGCAGGTTGCTTAATAAATATTTCATAATTACCAAGACATTCTTGTCAGGTACGTTGCGACATAACTGCCCCATTGCATCTTTTGTCTCCGCTGTTTACACGGAGGTGATCAGATTACATCCTGCAAATTGCTTATTGATATAGTGTACTTGATATCATTGTCTCAGATTAATTTCAAGGCTGGCTTACAAACTGAATTGCTTTAGACCCCTATTTGTTAGTGCATCATGGTTGAATATTGGTTCTGCATATCCATTTACAGTGCAGTGTAAATATAACACGTGTTTATCACAGGACATAAGTAGGGATTGTCTTAGTTAAATCTGTAGTAACATACTTCTTTTGTCTTTTGTCTTCTGTCTTTTTTCCCCCCGATTGTTGTGTTAAGTTTCTTGAAGATTTAGCACTGGACACAAGCATTTCTATTAACATAATTTGCTACTGTAAGTTCAACTTAGTGTAAGACACATGTTACTTTTATTCCTGTACCAGTTTGATAAGCTAATATCTTGTACAAAATTATTGCATCACAGATACATGCTTCATGATTTTCTAAAATAACCTCGCCATGTTTAAAAATGACATGATTGCCCCAGCTGTTACAGGAATTTAAAAAACATCTGCATCGTTATATATACGTATTGGAATATGGCCACCATACATATCACATACAAGTAACCTTACTAGATGTAGAAAAAGCAATTCTCTAGCTGAAGTTAGCTTAAGTTATAGGATCTTCTCTCAATTAGTTGTGCTGCCAGTGTTGGTATTATCACAAACCCTTAAGAACTTTACTTCATTAAGAGACAATAATTATTGTTCCAGCTTAAGTCAAAACAAGATATATATGCACTGTTATGGCCACTTATGCTTATCACATAAACCTTATTGAGGAACACTATGCTTGCAACAGCTACAGTTGCAGTAACTTGACTACTCCTGCATTAGTTAAGTGTACATAGTCTACAGGTTGTGGTCACCATGACTGTCAAGTTACCTTGCTAAGTTGCTATATGTAGAGACTATGTGATCTCCCTGTGTATCTTTAGTCTGTGCTGTTTTCATCGTAGTTATCCAATTACATCCAGCAAATTGCTCACCAATATAGCATGTCTGATATCATAGCCTAGATTAATTTCAAGACTGGCTTATATTGCAGATTGGTAGACACAGCTTGCAATACATTATGGTATTCATGACGGATGTTTTACATGGATCTCTAACGACATTTTTATGTCATCTGTCGGGGGAAATAAGAGAACCTTTTGTGTAATATGTAAGTTCTAATTTATAATTGTTTATTGAGATCTACAAATAAAAGTACCACTTCTGGAACAACATCTAGAAACACTACTGGATCTCAGCATCTCACAACATCCACCCACTGATTAAGGGACCAGTTTTTTGGTCTTGAAATTATCTGGGAAAAATAATTCCGGTGAGTGCAGTAGAAGTTTTAATCATCAAATTTATATAAGTTGTTTGTTGGCAGTACCGGATCATATTATTTAAACATGGAATAAATTCAAAATCTAGATAGAATATTTTGAATCTCTCTGTAATTATAATAATCTGTAATATCCATGAGACATTACTTGCCTGATAGCATACATTTCACTATCAGCTACAAAATCCCAATTCTGATCCACAGATAGTGTAGTATAATGCTTTTCATTAATCTTATGAAATAAAAACTCTGCAAGAAATGATGCATGGATACTCACGCAGGTTGCTTAATAAATATTTCATATTTACCAAGACATTCTTGTCAGGTACGTTGCGATATAACTGCCCCATTGCATCTTTTGTCTCCGCTGTTCACACGGAGGTGATCAGATTACATCCTGCAAATTGCTTATTGATATAGTCTAGTTGATATCATTGTCTCAGATTAATTTCAAGGCTGACTTACAAACTGAATTGCTTTAGACCCCTATTTGTTAGTGCATCATGGTTGAAGATTGGTTCTGCATATCCATTTTACAATGTAAATATAACAAGTGTTTATCACACAGCAATATCCAGAGATTGCCTTAACTGAAATCTGTAGTTACACATTTTCTTTTGTGTTTCTCCCCTTGTTTTAAGTTTCTGAAGACTTTACACCGGACTTTCACAAAGCATTTCCCTTAAAATAATCTAGCAACTGTAAGTTCAGCTTGGTGTAAGATACATGTTACCTTTATCCCCAAAACAACCCCCTGTCACAGTTTGATTAATATCTTGTACAAAATTCATACACTCCGCGTGTGCTGCGTGTGTCACCTAACCAATCAGTACGCAAGAATGTAAAGTTCGCGGAGTGCAGTGGATTTTCACAATGCACTGCGCTTGTTGCGTTCCGGTTTGCGTGGCGGACGTTTAGTGCGTATGAATGTTTCATTGTTTTTGTTGGGTGATTATTTATTTAGTTTAGAGAAGTTTTGGATTTTGAAAGTCATATTAAGGCCTTATTTCTTTACACAAAAGATACAATATTATTTTTCTGTCGTGTATGAATTAGATTAATAAATTTGCATTCCATAATGCTCGTAAAATGAGACAAAATCAACGCACTTGCGGTCAATTTTGATTACTGTCCAATGCTCGGCCCCTACGGGCCTCGTGAATTGGACGCATCCAAATTGACCGCGCGTGCATTGATTTTGTCTCATTTCACTCGCGTATGGAATGCGCATTTATTAAACTATAATTAGTGCATCACAGATACATGCTTCATGATGTTCTTAAATAAGGTGACCTCTCTTCCCCCGTCACAAGAAAACAAAATTGATCGATGGATTAATTAATGGATTCAACAATGTAATTCACACAACAAATAAAATAGTCATATACAGTGTTCCCGGTAAGGCTTTTGAGTTTGCGCCAATTCAAGCAATTTTGACAAAGTTTAAGAGGTGCTCACACCAAAATCATGAGCCTGTTGGATGAAAATTGGCCAATAAAGCAAGGAAAAGAATCTTTGTACACATTTTCATAAACCTGTTGCCAGTAGGCAGTTGCGCCAATTTTCCTGGTTTCTGCGTCAATGGCGTGCCATACGGCCTTACCGGGAACACTGGTCATATATATTGCATAAAATCATAGAGAGTTATATAAAGTACCACAGCTTGAATATTTGTGTGTAAGAAAATTTACTTTATCAGTTCATAATGAATGATAAAACCTTAAAACACAGTGCAAAGAATATTTATTTGTATAGGTTATCATTCTTGTTGAAAAGCAATACCCAGACTGCACAATTGTTAGGCATATTTATAACTGATTTTTCTCATATCCACCATAAAACTATCCCATGACGTCCATATTATATGGATATTTTAAAGAAAACAACCCTGGAAGCTTTTTTCATATGAATATTGCATAGTATTGACCTCACCAGCACATATACCTGCCTTGATTTTTTGCAATAGTATTATGGGGTATTTATTTTATCAAATTAAGCGTGATTACAGCGGAGATGATATTTATTCTGATAATACTGTGGACAAATTTCTGAGGCTAACATTTTAAATCTAGATTTTGCATAGCTAGCGGTTATGTTCAGATTGATAAATTCTGCAATTTGATTTCTAGTTTTGATTTAGACAATTTGAGACATAATTATAAAGAGTGATATATTTTTGAGTTGCAGAAATTAGTGTTGTGTCAAACTTGACTTTTGAAAATTTAGGTGTAGCCAATAGAAGTGATATGATTCTGTATACAATTTCAGTCAATAGAAAGAAAGCATTGGTGGTTGCAAAAAGAAAGAAAATAAATTTTTAAGTGTATGAGGGAGTGTATACGAGCTTGATACAACTAACCTGTGCAGATATCCCAGCCAGTGCCTTGTAAAGGTCAGTGCTGTCATTCATCATAATAACGATTACGAGATGACGATACAAACGTCACCAGATACACTTGTTTGATATTGTATCATTGTCATGCCATGTCATGTGTTATTCATGTAACTTTGGATGAATAAAAATAAGAGTGGATAGATGAAAATGTATTTATTTTTCTTAACTTATTAGCAATGTAGAAAGACAAGAATTGCTGTTTTTGAATGTATTTATTTTTTCTTAACTTAATAGCAGAAGTCAGTAGAAAGGCAAGAATTGTTGTTTTTGAATGTATTTCTTTAATACATTATTCTAAAGTTATGAGCATAGATGCACACCATCACTGTTTGGAAAATGTATGCTTAGTCAGACACTATCACTTCAACCTTTTAAAAAAGGAATTAAACCCACAAACAATAAACCAACGAATTTGAAATTTTACATCAACTACATTATGAAATGATATATATTAATTGTTTGTGCAAGGGGGGTATCAAAAAGTTTTAAAGCTTCACCCGGAAGAAATAGAGCCAGAAATATAATTTTATTATCAGCTCTTATAGGCAGGAGCGGACATCCGGGCGTTTTGTTTACATCCAGGACGTTTGTCCAAATAGCGCGGTGAAAACATTTGCCGACTTCCCATTCAACTCAATGGAGAAAATGCCGGCTCGCGGAAACTTCGATTGATTTTAGCAAATTGTCAAAATATTTTGATTCCAAAATCATATGGGATGTGTGGTATTCAAGTATTAACAAAATGATAAACAGTTCATCATTTCACACATTTTCGTCTGGCTAAAAAAGAAAGAAAATGACGAGATCACTGGCTGAAGTATTGATTGTTTTCACCGCGCTCGAAGTGCAACGCGAGCTATTTTTAGACCACTGTGCTGCGTAACCGCTGCTTATGACGTAGGTCCGCTTCTTCCTATAGGCATCTTTACATAGTCAATGTGAAAAGTAATACATTTCTCCCACTTTAAACTTACTGTCAATAGACCAGCATTGTAGAGATGTTCTCTATGGAAAAAATGCATTTTGTATTACGATGAAAATCACTATTTTAAGGTTTGCCATTTTTTATTACATCCCTGTGACAGCATTCATCAGCTGGTTTTCATAATTTTGGTATCAATGGAAACAGGGAGACCTTCCATATAAACACCTCACAAAAGATAAGTGAACAGTTAGTCTGACCCCCATAAATCCAAGTAAAAGCCCTCAAAGTCCAACGATATTGACATATATGGAATCTCAGCTAAATATTGACCCAAAATTTGACATAAAAAACCATTACCATCATTTTACACTAGCCGTTTGAAAAATGTATCTCGATTTTCATTTCTCACATTTTGGGTATACCCGCAGTGTAATAGAGCACCACCACAATGCCTAGTGGAATCAATAGAGGAAAGGAAATAAAGTCAAACCAATTTTATCCAAAAGGATAATTACATGTGCCTAAGTTGGTAAAACAGTTAAGATTCATGTATGTCAATATCGTTGGACTTTGAGGGCTTTTACTTGGATTTATGAGGGTCAGACTAACTGTTCACTTATCTTTTGTGAGGTGTTTACTATGGTATCACACAACTTGGGTGTGTCATGCATAGAATTACATGTCACTGGTCTCAAATATTTCCATGCAGGTTATGTAATTATCAGACAGGTTGCTGACATCTACCACCACCTGCAAAAAAGTAGAACTATTATGAGACCATATGAGACTATGGCCAATGGGTTATGTCCTTGGGCAAGATATTTAATCTCAATTGCTTTGTTGACTAGAGCGATATTGGGGAGCTGTTATGGGGAATATTACAATCTAAGTGCAGATTGAGTGTGCATCTGGCTAGTAGCACCTCGATTTGATGCAAACTGATTGTGACGATAACCTAACGACAGCGTAATAATAGGCAGCAGCACTCTGAGAATTTGTTCACAAATTTAGTCCATTAGTATTTTTTTGCACTGTAATGTACATAATGACAAGTGACTATTTTAACAAAATGATTTTTATTAAGATATGGATTATTGTGGATATGTTTTTCCATTTACAAATCTTGAGAGTGCAGTAAAAATCCCCTATAAATGTCCATTTATAAGAGGACAAACTCTTCAGAGGCCAGCTCTCTTTCTCAGAGAGAAATTCTTCTCCAGTATTTTGCAACATTGAAGTTAAGCAAGAAAGGTCAAATCACTGAACTTGCTTTATTTTGTTAACTTGGTTATAAATATATTCTTTTCAACTATAAGTTCACTTTAACTGGTCTACATGCAAAGCAAGCAAAGATTCATTTCACTTTTTTTTTTCGGTTAACAGTCTATGGCAATGTCGTGTGTTTGTCTATTATGCTCAAAAAACGAAACATATAGCAAGATTTAATGCAACAAGTATAACATGAGTGCAAATATGTGGTGAGCTAGAGAATGTTTTTATTCCAGTATTGCTGATATATCTGACCTTGGATTCCACTCAGGTATTGGTTTAATGCAACCATCTTGAGTATTTTCAATTATTGATAGCACATTAGACAACCCTTCAGTCTAAAGCAAAGCAGCTCCAAATCTAAATTTATGCTGCTGAAGTGGCTGTTTTACAACAAAGCTCTCACAAGTATTTTTCTATCATTTTTTTCTAAATGTCAATATTTCTGCTTCTTGCAAGGCAAGAGTATTCATAAATTGTGTGCAAACATTAGCCAGGCTTATACAATATACTTGTAGCACTTTGTGAATTCTATTACTTGTTGTATTCATGCAATTCAAATACAGGCAGGTGCAGCCATTTTGAATCTTAAATTTGTTAAAGTGTATTCAGTTGGACTTGGAAACCAAATGCAAATAAATATATGAAGCAGTTTGTTGCATTAAGTACATTGAGAACCACAATCTTGAACCATTTATTTAACATTGTGCATCATAATGTACTTAAAGGTGCAATTCATGATTTTGAAGTGGCCTCTTTTCTAGCTTAATATAAAGAAGAGATTTTTTAGAAGAGAAAATTTTACTTGATTCCGACCATTCGTTTCTAAGTTAGAAGCTTTTCAGCATTTTGAAAATCCTCATAGACTACTGTGTTGTAATTACTGTCGGGGCCCAGACAATAATTAGAAAATGACACATTTTCCCACTTTTCTTAAAAATGCAAGCACATATGAAAGAATGGGTTGGGGATCGTAACATATACCACTTGAGGATTCTTATAAGCTTAAAAACTCAAATTTGATAGTGGTGACCTTGAGGGTGAAAAGTGGATCATGAATTGCCCCTTTAATTTGTTATAACATGATCATTGGATTGGTCTTACAATTCTTCATCCGTTTGTCCTTATTCTTCTGGATCATTGTATGAGATAAACCCCTATGTGAATGCTGTTAAAGTTAGCAAACTCTAAATATTTTATCAAGTTTAGCTTACATTCATTTTGAATAGATTAGTTGTATAGTTTTTCCAATTAACAATAGCAGGGCAAATAGTTCATCTATCAAATCTTCCATTATGTTCTCCTACATATTCCACCGTTTTTGTCTTCCTATATTTGTATTTTTATCGTGTCTATTTCTGTTGTAAATGCGAGTGTCAATGCCCGCTACAGAGTCATTAAGGGATCCATGAGGGACATTAGAGCATTATTGTAATACATAGAGCACAGCTTTGTGCTCTGTTCCTAATCAGATGCTGTGCTTGAATAGCGTGATTAGCTTAACTAGATTTTGATACCGTTAGTGGGTTTGCTATGTATGGATAACATTTTTTGTTTGATAGGGTCTGTGGATGTAGTAGACAGTAAATCCAGGGATATCAGCAAAACATGGGAGGATATGACAATGAAATATGCTTTGTAGTTCTCAAACGATTCGTTTGTTTTAAAATGAAACCCAGAACTGGGACAATACAGCAAAATATTGTTGTATATGGTCAAGGAAACTGAATTTCTGGTTTCCTGTCTCACACCCACAATATTCATGAAATGGTAAGTCACTCATCTAATGTTAATATGGGATATTTTAGTAGAGACAAAATAATATTCCTGGTTTGAATGCTGATGATCAAAGCATTCCAGACAATTTTAGACAGAAAAATTAAAGTGAAAGTAAGTGATGCGCTTATATAGTAATTTGTAACTTTTCAGATTGGAATATGCATGGAATGGCTTGGATTCAAAGGGTTAAAATCGGTTACAAAGGTTTGGTTAGTGGCTAGAATGGAACCTGGATGTCTGTCATTTGTTTTCCTCTTGTGTCATTTGGACAGTTGCAAGATGCTAGCAAAGTTGTATTTAGGATTCAAAATGTGTCATGTGAAGTGTTTGTGCTTGAACTCGGCTAGAGAGGTTGGTCAACAGCAAAAGTGAATTGTCTTCTAAAAATAAACGCTACAAGTGATATCAAAGGTCAGAGTACTGATTCTCGCAGAGGCTGTAAAAAATAGTACATACCTTTATAAAGTGTGTCTTTGTTACAAGTCAACTCCATATATGGATTAAATTGGAATATGTATGCTTCCTTTGGAAAAATTGTTATCTTCTGTTTTATATATTTCACAATTCTGTTTAGAGTAAACCGACTTTGTTGGTTATTAATAGAAATAGATGTTTTTTCATCCAGGGATACCAGTGGGACACTTGTATTTGTTTTGTCCAGGTAAGCTTTCAGTTCTTATTTTAATAGGCACTTTGAAGTTGCTAGGTAGCCATAGCAATAATGATTACAATTCCAACATCATTTATTTTAGATAAAGAAGTGTTTACTTTTGAGGACTTTGTGTTATATTTTATTTATATTTTACAAGTGATATGATTCACACTTTCCTTTAAGCATTGTAGGTTGACTCTTACTTCTAAGTTCATGAATTGAAGTATTTCTTAAATATAAGGTTTACATTACAGTATTAAAGAATTATATACAATTCTGACACAAAATTTACATTTGTGAACATCTTAAATGTTCTGCATGTGTTCTTTGTTGTTTTTAAATTACGCTTTTATTCACCTCGGAAGAACCCAATTTCCTTAAAAACAATGCATAAAGCAAAATGTGTTTCATTCTCGTCGTATTCGCACTTCACATATTTTCTTGAACCACAAACTGTTAAATAGAATATAATTTGATTAGTGCATAATTGGGAGTAATCAGAGGGGAGTATTTTAGGTTTGACAAATTTGTGTAATTCTTTATACCGTTGACATTCCTAATTAGATTCTTTGTAAACTCTTGATATTTCCCATCCCATAGCCTGTTTACGCACAAATCTCACTGACACTTTCTTTTGTAATGTACTTAAATTCTTATGTACTGCTTAAAACATCCCATGTGCCCTTTATGTAGTAAAATTGAATTCAGGGATTTAATTTCTTTGATAGATATTGCAATGTTAAGTGTTAAACAATGGAATCACTTTCATGTAATTACGTGCAATCACAAGTATCTATGGGATATCGCCCAAATCAAAATTCCTTATTTTATTCTATAATTATGAGGTGTCTGCACTGTTAATAAAAAATCACTTTAATCAATGTAACTTTTGTCATGACCATCCAAAACATTTATATCAAGAGATATTTATCAACATTTGTAAAAAAATATGGTAAAATTGTTTCATACACTAGTATATTTTTGTTTTCATGACAATCATCTTGCATTGAAAATAACTTTAACAAAATGTAAAACAAAATGTATTTGCTGACAAATTGAACTAACTGACAAGTGAAGAGGATCTAGTGAGGCCCAAGTCAACGCAATTTATCAAAGCTTTATTGGTTTTATAAAAGACAGCTGTAGATGTGTGCATTCCTGGATTCAATCATAATAAATTGAGGGCACTAGAGATGTTTTAAGGGGTTACCTGAGAATTGATGAACATTATAAAGGGAAGTGTCAGTGTGATTTCATTGGTAAACAGGCTATGGTGGTAGAAATATTAAGGGTTTTTACAAAGAACTTATGATAGAGAATGCCAACAGTATAAAGAATTACATTTTGTCAAAATTTGAATATTCCTTCCTTAAAAATGACTCTAACCCAAAGTACTCAAAATTACAGGTTTTTACTACACTCTGAAAAATCAGTTCACAATACTAAGTTTTATATAAAGCTATGTTTTTTCACCATAGTTCATTATACTTATGTTTCATTTTTTAAAGGACAATTGAAGATCAAATTAAAATAATCTTCTTGCTTTGATTATTGTAAGTTATCACAGAATATTTTTGTGTGTATGGTATATTAAAATACTTGAATTACCAATTTACGTTTAAAAACAAACAATGGCAAAGATATACACAGTACATTTTGTTTTATCCATTTCATCTCGGGAAATTGGGTTCCATGGGATAAATAAAAACATTATTATCTGATAACAAAAACAACACTGAATCACTAAAGATTTTATTTATGTATACTATTGTGATAGATTAAATACTTTTTGAAAACCTTCTATTGCCCTCTTTCCTTTTTATGACAGACAGACTAGATATTTCAATAGTGTCATTTAAGGCTCAACTGTTCTTACTGCACTCTTAATAAGCCATTAGCTTGCCATATTTTCCTTCCTTCCGTAGTATCCATAGCTATATTAACCTGCTTGTTTACATTGATTCGGCAGAGCCATGCAACATTCATTGCGCTCAAAATTGAATTTTCTATTTGTTTGCACTGATGACATTTTACAAGTTCCACCCGCAAAGGCCTTCCTAACCATGTGTATAAACATAGACACATTTGAAAGATTTGGGCCATGTGTGGTATATCATATTAGATTACTTGGAACTTATGATAGATAAAGTTTTATGTAATACATAGAGTAAGAATATAACTACAAAATATAGAGTAAGAATTAGGCTAAGAAATTCAAGGGTTCGAGATACATATATTTCCGATTCTAAACTTCCTGCATTGTTACAAAATGACGCAAAGAGGTTTTGAAGACTAACGGCATCAAGAAAAAAAATTTTGCCATTATCGGCTTCGCCAATTGAAGTTTGTTGAATGGAAAATATACAGAAGATGATTCTTTGGTAAATCACCAGTGCAGTCACCTTTAATATATGTTGTCAAATTTTTTTATATTTTTGAAAAAATGCTTGCAAGGTTTATCATATGGTTTGTATTTCTACTGTTACATTATTTTGAAGAGTAGAGAATTAGTAAAGCTGTCATATGGTCATAAAACACTTCATTTGTTAATTATAAACATCACTTATCAGCAAATATTCAGCTGTTCCATGAATGCTGGTGTTGTAAGGAGTAAAAAATATGGCCCTTTTAGCATTGTAAATAGCAGGGGCAACCACATATGGATGGTTATGTCATAAATGTAGTTGTAAGAGGTTCAGGTGTATGAGGCCTGCATACTTAACATTTACAACATATGTTTTCGACAGGTTTTGAAGCAAATTATACCACCTTGTTAGGACATTTAAATTAGCATTGCATCTAGATTTTGGAGCAGTTGAATTTTATATATATAAAGAGTTTGTTATTTGTGTAAAAATGCATAAAAATGAGTGAACTTGTAACACTACTTGGGAGTTATGAAGAAGAATGATTAATTCCTGCACATGACTGACAATGAGAGAAAAGCACTTGTAAAATCCTCAGTTCAGATCAAAGTTGAGATATATCACAGCGTGGAGATAGAGAAAAACAGGCACTTCAGTAGGGTACAATTAAACCAGTATCATGAATATGCATTGGATCATTTCCCTTTGAACAAGAACATTAGTGACATTTCCAACTCTCTCTACAGATAAAACAACTGATGCATAATTCAGAATTAACATGCACAACTGTGTGCTATAGACGATTGGGAACTGTATGTAAACATTTCTTCACCTAAATACAAGCCGGTAATGCTATCAGGTTTTGTACTTATTTAAAATTTCATTTGGTAAGAACTTTGTCATTTTTTTTCTCACATACCAAAATTTATAATAGAAATTTAACCTTGGTAGCCATTTTGTGGTCACATTTAGTTAAGGCATCATCACATGCCTTGTTGGATCTGTTATCAAACAGCCATTATTTTTCTAGGTTAAAATAAATCGGGAATTTTGAAATCCATGCATTGTCATATCAACTCATCCTTTTTGAAGCTTTATACTTTTCTCTTTGTATTCTCTGTATTAGATTTTCCCAAAATTATAGTTTTACATCAAAGAACTGAGTGATAGACACATCTTGAGGTTTTTTTAATGTTTCTGTAAAAGAGAATACAATGTATAATATTGGTTTTCAGTGGCTCTTAAAATGGTTCTTCAGTAGAGCGTGTCACCTGAAGAACCATTTCAAGAGCCACTGACATATAGGAGACAAATTCTGAAGGATTGTCACATTCTGTTGACGAAGTATCAACCAAAAACACATACTACGGAATCCATTGCAGATACAACTTTCTTGTTCTCACATCAACAATTTGTTATAGTTTTTGTCTGCAATTGACAGAAGATAATTATGTTTTAAGTCCTTGTAACTAATTTTTACATGTCAAGTCATAATGTAGTAATGTAGCATTTGATATAAAAAATGTAATATTTTTCTTAAAGTTGTAAACTATTTCTTATTGAATAAATAATAAGAATTGAGATAAACGGTGCTGTCAATTCTATGTTCATATGATGAATGATGTCATTTCCGTTGAGTGGATATAATATCCTAAACCAGGAGACATTAATGCAATGCGTTGTAAATCAAGTCAGATATGTGTGTCACTGTGTGACCCAGCAAATGGAATATTTATGCGCAAATGTTGAACAGATAGCTTTTAAAATTCAAGAAGAATCCTGTGCATACATCCAATCAATTCTGAAAACATTTGGGTCCCCAAATCAATAAATCTTGGTTGGAATCACTGAGCAATCATTCATACCTTGCTAGTATAGCGAGGAAACTGATGATTTATCAAAACTAGGGCATACAGGCACTCACAAGCAAAATTGTAGCAGGTTTGATCATCAAGTTGACACTTTTAAGTATGATTGAAGACAGATTATCTCTTGATCAGAGAGTATGATCAATATAGGATGCTCTTGGTTTGCCTGCTCGCCTGCCGCCTCAGATATCAACAAGTTTGGTGATTAATCATGCTTCCCTACTACAGAGATTTTATGTATGTAATGAAGCACATACAAATAAAATTGTCGTATACAAGAATAAATATTTTGTCTGACAAGAATAAATATTTTTTGGTCATATGTGTATGCTAATTCAGTCAGTTTTATATATTGTATTAATAAATTTACGCATGTTGATACCCTGTGACATTATTTCAAATAGTTTCAACCATCTTGAGAAAAACCCTTAAATAGTTCTTTTGGAAAGACTATTTACAGGTTTTAAAAGACTATTTACGGGTTTTGAAAGACTATTTACGGGTTTTCTGCGTAATTTATAGCCACGTCACTTTCACGCACGGACTTACGGGCGCAACAAACTTAGACACGCAAGCCAATACACGCATGAACCTATTGCTTGCATTCATGGTTGTAGCATTTTGTTAGTGCATTTTTTAACAAGATTAATTAAATTAGGCATTAGGCAAGTAAAAATTACACTATTTAAAAATTTATTAATACAGTATATAAAACAAATATATACTGACATATTCAGAGCTCTGGATTAAAACTATAGCCCTTCAGTGACTAAAATTTAGCTATTTTACTCACTTCAGGTCCAGAGTTTTAACCAGAGATCTTCAGGTCAGTATATATTTGTACAATATGTTGCAGTGAGAATATAAAATAGTAAATTGATTCTAGAGGAAATTGTAGATAGTACAGGTTTGGAATGGTAAAATGTTTTCAAGGTCACATACCAAGCATTAGAGTCAGATGTTAGAATAAAAGACTTGTGGTGCCTGTGTGTCTGTAAGATCACAAATGCACATTAATTTCACATTGCAATTTGATAAGAACTGTTTAAATGTAGAAATCAATGCCATGGAATGCTCATATTTATTGTGCTAACTGTTTTAATGCACTGAAAGAAATGGATCTTATGTTTTTATATGTGATGACTCACCCCAAAAAAGGGGACTTTGTGACAGAACACTTTTTGAGAAACTGGTTAAAATAGGCAGCAAAAATTAAAGACAATAATAAGAATTTCCAGCAGATTGTCTGTTGTAAAATTGGATTGCCTTGACCAATTTCAACAAGTAAGGTGTCATTTTAAAGCTAAGAAAATGCTATAACAGATGAATTGATAAAATATAAAATTGATACCATCTGCAAAGTTCCCCCTTTCGAGGTTAGCCATCACATATTTAGTATGCTACAAAACTATTCCATGTAAAGCCATTCTGTTTTAGCATCTCTCATCTGTTATTGTACTATCATCAATGTCAGGTCATGCTAAAGGGTAAGCAACAATTGTGAATGTAATTTGCGAAGAGGGGGCCTTTGCTGAGGCATGTCAAGTTATAGATCCATTTTAACTGCTGTATGTTCCTGTTCTTCAGATAAAGCAATACCATAGAATCCTACCAACAAGGCATTCCTGTCACCCATGACTCTCTCTCATAGATGCTTTAGCAGCTCTGATTGACTTGAGTATGGTTTTGTTTAGCCATTTTTGGCACAATATAATATTGTTTATAAATGGGGGTAGGCTTTTACTCTACACAACTCTAAATAGGGGAGAAAGTTGAAATATAGATGGTTTTGAAGTGAAGGAAGGTAGAAAGTACTAAAAATTGTAATGGATATGGCATTCTAGGTTAAGAATTTCTTGAACTAGTCATGATCCGTGGTTTACAATATGTTAACTGTTAGAGATGTCATAAGTATGAAAATGTTGAGAAAAATATCTTTTGGTTCCAGAATATAAAACTCCTATAAAACGAATCCATTCATATACATTTAACACTCATTTAGATAGCAGGTAATAAAATAACTGTTTTAATGACACTAGTTTTGTTCAATGCTTACACATACTATCTACTGATGATAGCATACAAATTTCAACCGCTATTTTTCACCATGCACATTGTAGTTATTTGAACAGTACTGCTAAAATCTTCTTACTGTAAATGTCATCGTGCATTTCTCTTTTTATCATTGATTTTATTACCAGTTTAGTATTCACTCAAGCTGAAAATATACATCTTTAAGAAAATGCTTTCTATTTGTAGCTGTCTTTTGCAATGACTCTCAATGGTTGTTGCATGTCGGGTCAAGGTTTTTAGCGGCAAATATAGAAATTAATAATATGTTTTTCTTGTTAAACGTCAGATAGGGAGCTGAGAATCCCTGATTGATTTTTATGCATTTCTAGACTCTATTTGAGTCTGGGCATTGGGATGAGGCATTTGAATCATTCTTGGTTTCAGCTCAGCTAGAATTTGTCTGTCAGCATATTGTTGAATCGACATTGTTTTATTGAAGAAAAATTCAACCATTTGAATTTTATTTAGTTAGCAAATGGTGGGCGTGATGCTTATCATTTGTCCCAATTCAATTATTTTGCAAATCCATAAATTGTATTATGAAAAATATTAATGTATCTTAAAGTGAACCCAAATGCTTAGGTTTATGAAATCCATTTATGAATTATCTGAAGAATGAATTCTATTTATGTTACCTCAGAGACTACATAATTAGTGGCAATTTGATTTCTGAATGAATGAACGGTAAACCTTGTGGGAATTTTATATTTTCAAGTGCGGGGGTAGAAGAGATTGTCACAGACTTTCGAGAATACCAGGGTTTTCCTAGTATTTTTATGAATTTTTAAAAATACTATTGTACTAATTGTATTGCATTTTTCAAAGAACTGTGTAACAACCAAAACATACATGAAAAATGAATAGAGCCATATTTATAAATGTTATGTGTGTATTTTATGATTTCACCATTCAAGTCTATTGTAAAACATGATGTTTTTTGAAATTATTTTTTCTTGAAATTTAAGTTGGTGATTACATTGTGAAAATATACCTTTTTTTGAAATTTTACTTTTTGTAGTTTGATATTATACATTTCTCTTTTATTGCATTGGAGACTCACATGTATTAATTTATGTTCAGTCATTTTCAATGGCCAGTACCTGACTGCTAAGGAACACACAACAGCAATTCAAATGGAAAGAAGGGGACAAGGCACATCAGTAAGTCTTTTGAATAAAACAATTCAATTTATCCTTGCATTGATGCATACCCTGTTCTTATGTCAAAGTGAATTCAACGAGCCAACTGCAAATTTTGTATTAAATGATCCAAGATAAAACTCGAGAAGTAAAAAGCTTTGTCATTGGTTGTACAAGTGAACATATTTCGATATCATCCAATCCTTATTGCTGTTAGAATCATTGAGGGAGTTAACCCCTTGATTTCATTTACTCCATTTCTAAAGAGCAGGTTGAATTTAGATATCGATTGATTCATGTATATACCCTGGAAGTCCCATAGCATGAGACCCTGTTTGTATATGTGCTTGTGAGGTAGGCAGCCATCTTTTGTAGTATTTTATCAGATAGACAAAATAGATGTTGGTTGTAAAGTATACAATATTCACTATACGCTACCGGGAGGCATTCATATTCTTAGTGACTGGGATAATGACCCCTCAATTTCAAATATGAGTACCTTCTACGGCAGCGTGTTGTGAATACCATACATACTGTATACTTCTATGTGATCGCAGTCTTAGTATCAATTCAGTCTTTCAAAATTGTCTGGTACATATATGTACATAAAGAGATAAAGGTTATTACATTGTTACCTTGTTGTGCACATACAGTATACATACGTGTCTCAAACGTACCAAATATTTTTACTAGTTTTTGCATATGACAGAGTATAATATTATTGCTCATTTAGTATCTTAGATAAAGGTTGAAATCCTTTCTCTGCTGGAGACATTTTCTGAAGAAAACTTCTGATTTCTTAAGACATTTGCCAACGTTTTGATTTAAAGTATTAGTTATTGTGAAATTCTGTCAAATCTTGTTTTATTCTCGTAGATGATTTTTTTCTCAGATTATCAAAATTTTCATTAGTAAACATGATTGAGGAAAATATGGATTGCATTCTTTTGTATGTAAAGTGTTTTGTGTCAGTTAAAAATGCAGTTTTTTGCATTCTATAAATATTCCAGATTAAACGATATTTATATCAACAAAACCTTGTCATTTCTGTTAATCCCGTTAAAAGCAGAGTATCATTTGAATTTTTAAAGTAAATTTCATACAGAAAAGAGTAGTATAGCATCCAAAGTTGCATATGCTGATGCTTTAAGAAATAGCTAAATTTAAGCAGTGATATTGCAATTGGCAGTTGAACTGAAGCTGGAAGGTCATTAACCATTCTTTAAATAGACCTTCCTGATGAGGATTACATGAAGTCTTTTGGCATTGGCAGTTTTAATGAGAGGCTATAAATGAATCTACAAATAAGTTGTAAATGCATTGAGTTCAGTTGTATTCTGTGATTTTCAAGCCATGGTAAGCTCATATGTCTTCTCTCTGTCTTCAGTAATTAAGCATACA
>JXSR01S007090.1:65197-79483 GCA_000969725.1 Ophiothrix spiculata | reverse complement strand
TAATATAGTGTTTCCCCGCGCGACGAATCTGAAAATGTGCAGGATTTCACGCATACCGCCCAGCACTAAATTTGATTGATATCACGTGCGTGGACAGTGACATACGGGGAATTGTGGGTAATATCGGAATAACAATATGGCGACATGTGCAAGATCAGAAAAAAGTTGTCTGCTAAGGGGTAGACACCGGCCGAAATGTGCGTCAATCTACGGCATCAAAGGACTAAAAACATAAATCTGTGAATATTTTACTCAATTACTTCATATCTAATGTCCAGGGGATATTACTGGGCGTGTAAACTCACAAACTTGGTAAGCTCCCGGGGTTAAGCTTCAGCTGTTGGCAATGCTGTACGTTCTGCCATTGACCTTTGGTTTTGAGTATCTCATACGTGTACACGAAACACGCACGCATTCATTAATACGTTACACGTAAGCGAACACGTTTCTTGTTTCCAATCTTAGACATATCTGTGACCCGTCATATTGAACTTTAGGTACCTAAAGGTCGGCATAGTAAATTACGAGATACTAGATACGAGATTAAATTGAAGCTCAGCATAGTCAAAAATCACGTCCAAAGACGAATTTCTAATTTCATCAGACACGTTACCTTTGAAGTGTATTCTATCATATTATTCAGGTCCCAACATCCAAAACATAAGAAAAATGTTTTAAAAACTGAGATAAAAAATTAAAAATCCTTTCTCTTTTTAAGTTTTACCAGTACAAAAACTTGATTTTCTCAGAACTATAGTTTTCTGAATCAGCCTGATGCCTTTACCAATTTGGATGTAACTTTTCAATCTAACATCCAATAACCAAAATCAAGGTGTCATTTAAAATAGACCAAAAAATTAATTTCCATTTTGGGACCCTTATGATACCTTTCGATATGACGGGTCATATCTCTAATGGTTATTTTTGATTGAATTGTTTCTCCTGAAGGCCTATTACAAGCTTAGATCTTCTCCAGTCCGAAGGGCTGGCATTCGGTTTGTGTTCGTTTAGAGGTCATACAAGTAGTGCCTGCTATAATAAAGAATATTTTATGATAGAATGTTTTCGAAAGTACCACTAGTGGTTTGATCAATCTATTTTAGAAATACAAATAAAAAATCAGGACTCAGAAATGCCACTGAAATTAGTTCCACCAAGAATGAAACTTGTCAATAACAAAAGTTTATTCTCTTTCAATCTTACCTTATTTTTGTATGGATTGTTTTAGTTTCTCTTGATTTCAACTTACGCCCTGCGGGGCAGGTTTTTTCCGCTCGACCCGATAAAAATTTAGCTTGCCCCGACCGACCCCGACCCGAAAGGATTTTTTCTAGGCTGGACCGACCCGGACCAGCAGTTTTTCGTGATTTCCCGGTCAAGATGGATATTTTTCCCTGACCCCTAGTTACCTCAAATTTCAAGTCATTAAAATAGTGTTTAATAAGGGCTATGACATTATAGACACAGCGATTAATTGTTACTCCATTTTATTTTTACCCGAACGACCTTTGCGTTTCCAGGACCGAATGTAAACTTTCCCCGACCCCAAGTAAATTTTCCCCGACCCGGTCGACCCTGGTAATATTTTTCCCGGACCGTACCGAACCCGAAAATAGCTCAAAAAAATTCCCCACCCGGTTACGGTCCGGTCCGGTCCGGGAAAATTTGGGGTTTCGGCCCGGGTTTCGGGTTTCCCCGCAGGGCCTTAATTTCAACACATTTCCCAGCTTTTATAGTGCATTTCCATTTAGTCTTAATTCTGAGTGAAATTTATACATACATACTGTCTAATGAGAAGATCATGTAATTACCAGTCTCCATTTGAATGTATGCTTGCTATGGCTTGTGATGTGGAACACTCAGTCTGATATCAAAAGTCATCAATCATGTAGTTATGAGACCATTATTACATATCATAATGATCATGGAAATAGATGTTCAATCAGACTGAGGGAAAATGTATTGGTTTTAAAAGTCTTTTTAATCAATTAGTGAAGTGATTGTGATAAAGGTTGTAAGGCCATTTCAAATTGAAAATTGAACAATATTTGAATTTCTAAAAATGACTCATGCTGGTGGCAGTTTTACAAGATACCAGGGAAGCGTGGTCCGAGCATGTTGGCAGTGCTTCTTCCATTAAGTCCACGGACGACTGATGATGATGATCATGATAAATCTGTATCATATAAGCCCCTATCAGTTAGGCCCGGTGCAGACTCCCTTATCGTATAGAATATTTTGCTTAGAATATTCTATGCTGACGACAAAATGACGTAGTTCATCGAATATAACTGTGTGTTTTATTCGATGACCTACGTCATTTTGTCATCAGCATAGAATATTCTAAGCAAAATATTCTATACGATAAGGGAGTCTGCACCGGGCCTTAGAAATTAAAGCAATATCATATAATTTCTTGAGGTAAAATATTGATTACACATACATATCATTTTATATTATATTCAATGTTCATCGATCTGATTATTGAAATGTTCTATGCTTATGCTTAGCACATATATATATAATTTAATAGCTCATGTGGTCTAGTGGAACAGCGCAGGACTTGGAATCAGTAGGTTGTGAGTTTGAGCCCCGCAATGGCCAATAGGTTATGTCCTTGGGAAAGACATTTAATACTAATTGCTTCGTCGACCCAAGCGTTATCATAGGTAGCTAACTCAAAAGGTGCCATGATTGTAAGGCAGCCACGCTAGTTGGTTTGATTCTAGTGGTGACGGAATAAGTGTAAAATGCTTTGATCAATTCTGGAAAAGTGCTATATATACATTGGTTTTGTATACGACAAGGTTCGGGATTTGACCCCGGTTTGACTGCCAAAAAATGGAAACAATAAAGATGCCTCAAATAGACAATGACACATGATTTTAGGATGAAATTTTGTGTAGAATTCAAATATGAAGTCAAAAATGCTGCACCTTGAACTTGAAATTTTCCCCTATTCACTAATACAGGGTCGAGATTGCCGAAAATGTAGTAAAAACTGAAAAACCCAGTTGTAAAAAAAATTTGATTTTTTTTATAAAGCAGTTTAAAAAAAAAATACCATACCCTTATGGGCCATAATGATGGGCATAAGCCATTAGTTTTGTAGGCCTATACAACTTTATATAAAAAAAACCTGAATTTTTTTTGACAAATGCCCAGACTTTTTTCACACGTCAAAAAATCTAAGGGGTAGGGGTAACATTTTCTGAATTTTCTTCACTTTAACATTGCAAAGTTAGTTGACAATGGTTATGAATTGAAAGCCAACTAATTTTCACACACAATTAGGGGTTATTGACCCCAGTAGGACATTCCTTTCAGTTTTTCCAATAACTTTGTGACAAATTTTCCGAAAAATTGTCATTTTTTTAGCGACTTTTGTCACGAGGAATGTTGATTTAGAGTGAATAGTATAGCCTGGCCATACCAGGCGAGAGATTTAACTAAAAAATGTTTTATTTTAAATATTTAATCATTCTTTGTATAAAAAATACTTCTAGAGATTGATTTTATCATATTTAATGCTGAGTACACGATACAATTTTTAACCCTAACTGATCATGTAACTTTTCTCATTTCTAGCCTATCTCCTCGAAAAGGGAAGGGTGCTGAAAAATGCGTGTTTTCACCAGGATTCGAAACAGTGACCTCCCGTTTCCCAAGCGAGTCATACCCGTAGCAAGCCACCGCGGAGACGCTGCCCGGCCAGCGATTTCGTCCCTGCATATAACCCCCGTCTATGACGTATCGGGACTTAGCGCATTTTCATGATTTTCTAAAGTGAGATTTAGTGAGATCTGGTTCTGTTAGGGTTATTGGATGGTAAATTATTTTGTCACCAAAAAATCATGTGTTTTGGGGGGAAAATGGGCAAAAATCCAAAATTTTCAGGAAAACTACACATCATATGGTCATTTTGGTCCCAAAATCAGAAAATACAGACATTTTTACCCTTAAAATGATATATTTTCATATCTTAACTGATTTTTTCACCCCTAAATATTTTTTCACACTTTTGGCAGTCAAATCTGGGGCAAATCTTGAACCTTGTCATAAGCACCAACATTTTTTTATGTATACATGATTGTATTTTTTTTTTCAATTTCTTGAATGGCATAACAAAGGTGGCAAATAGGGTAGGCCTGTTTTTAAATTCTAGTTGGAGAATTTTGTTGGATGAGTCAGGTCTACCAATCAAGGAAATTTTTAGGCCTATTAAAGTGGTCAGATTTTAGGTTTTTCTGAAAATACTTACAACATCTATTAATTGGGATACAAAGTTATTTTGATAAATTAATTCAATAAATGAGTCTTTTACAGGAGAGCTTAGCTCATCAAATGTAAAATTTAATTCCTTCAAAATCAGAAATTTATGAAGAAAATGGATGGCTTTTCATTTCATGCGATAACAAATATTGCAATGTCACAAACATGTTACCATATGGTTCAAAATATCCTTATTCCTAGGAACAATTCATAACTTGTGTTTTCTTCAAACTTTGTTTTTCCATCCCAAAATAAACAGTATAAATAAGGTAACGAATTAACCACATTTTTAAATGATCAATTGAATCATCATTAATAAATCAATCATTTCTTTGGCCCACATTCATACAGGAGGTAAAATCATAACTTGTGGAGACTTTAATGCTATTGCTAATGCGTTCCCAATGACAAAATTTCATTTATACACATCAAACCAAATACCTGTAGATGTACAAAACACCATTTAGCAAACCAGTAAAATCTCACTGATCTATTTTTGCCGTCTTTAAGCCAGAAAACGTACCATATGGTCATATTGTCTCAATTATTTATCATAGATCTTGAAGTCTGAATATCAAGCTGGTCCCTTGCCACTCGTACCTGCTATCAACCCACGCATTTCTCCATGCTGCAGAAAAAAATAACGTGCCAAGAACAATGATTATCTTGGATGTTATATTTTGCTGCTGATTTTTATGTCATCACACATTGCACGCAATGTGTTTGGATCATTATATCACAATGAATTAATTCCATTTCAACAAAAATGATTGATATTTTTCACTGTTATGAGAGACCAACCATAAGATTTAATTAGAAACTGTGAAATTTAATGATCGACATATTTTAAATGACCCACTACCAAGAAAATCTAAGATTATTTGTGATGTTTTAATTTTAATTTTCTTGTTTCATCAATATGTTGAATATTTCTCTTAGAATAATAACCCATTTATGATTAAATCTAATATAATAAAAGATGCATGAATTTAATTGACATACATTTGGTGCATGATTAATCATCAATAGAATATCAATCAAAATGTGTGAAATTTATGGAGGGTCAAACTATTACGATCATTTTTTTCACTTTGAATCAATACTTTGGCCATTTATATTGGCTTTCGGTAGTGACATTGGAAACAGGGATAAATATAGCATCAGGCAGCTTGCTTATAACAGGTTTCACAGATAGATCAGTGCACGTGCGTTTATTTATTTGTGCGGTCAGTTTGCATTGCTGTATCATTGGTATTACCTGGAAAAAAAATAACAAGGTGATGAATTTTTAATAACAAGTTCATGAGATTTCTGATTGTTGCATTGTGAATATAGTTTTATTGATATTTTTATTTTGTAAATTGTCATGCAGGTCCTTGTGTCATGGTTTGTTACTGTTTATCAAATAGTATCTTGTTATTGGTTTGAGCTACATGTATCAAATTGTTTAATCCTTACATGGCTTTCCAACTTATTCCTCCAATTTAATTTGTATCATATAACATAATTTTCTGTTGATATTTTGATTATTGTTATTTAAAATAGAAAATAAATTTTGCATAGATATAAATTGAAGGCATATTTCATTTTTAGATATAAAGTTGAATTGTGTGCTGATAACTGGATGGAGATCTCTATTAGTCAGTTTAAAAGATATTTGTACTGGTTATTTGAAGTGTATCTTGGGTAGATAGGTAAATGGTTATGAGATTAAAACTTAGATTCAGGTTTCTCTGTACCAATATCTAGATTTTGCTTTATTAAATTTTGCTTTATTACTGATGTAAATTGTAAACATTTTAAATGTTTTATTTTTATTATTATTACACATGGAGTGTGTTATCCTGCCTTCCAAATTACAAAAATATAATAATCAGACATTTGAACAGACCTGCATTTGAACAGGTTATTGCACTGGTATCTCAAGTTGATACCAAAATGGCAAAGTCATTAGACATTTGTGCAGGTTTTATGTAATGCTATCTCAAGTAGAAAGCTCATTACAAAATAAAGTAAATCATTTGTGCATGCTCTTTGCCATGCTATCTCTAGTAGATAGCTAAAGTACAAAATACAGCCATTAGACATTTGTGCAGGCTATTTGCAATGCTATCTCAAGTAGATAGTTAATGTCATGTTAATTTAGGATAATAACAAAATTTGAAAATATAGTCAGCACATGGTTGTTTTTATTGTTCATATCTATATGGAGTTCATTTTGGGTGGTCGCAAAAAAAAAAAAAAATCAGTGAGAGAATTGACTTAAGCTGTTTTGACATTTGACCAAACACTAATTCACTGGCGTGCCCAGGATTTTTCCTTGCGGGGTCTAAAGGGGATTTGCCTATTATGAGGGGGGCTGAGCGGTAAAAATAATTAAAAACAGGCTGATTTTACATGAATCTTGCCACCAATGCAATTCAACAATTTACGTGCTGGTTACAAAATTTTCTTATGATACTATGACTAGGCTCAGTTTGCAAGCTTTAAAACACAAATGTTACCGTGACAATATGGAAAGATAAAAACAAAATATTTTAATAGCCCATTCTATATTATTTGTGGCAAAGGTATTTTAATACCTTTATCCCACGGGCTGTAGGTTGCCCACCACTGCTTTAAGGTAAAGGCCAAAATCAAAGCTAAACTCTTTTAGCCCTTGGTGCCCATCTCCATTTCTTTAAAATTTAGGCAAATCTTCACTATATTGTTAGAGTCTCACAAACAAACCTGATTTTAATGCATTAATATGAATGAAACCAACCCCCTCCCCCCCCCCCAAAAAAAAAATAATAATGTTTTTTTTTTTAGATGAACAAATCTTATAAATATATTGTTAATTTAGGGTTAGGGTGTAGGGTTAGGGTAAGTTTTAGGGTTAGGGTATAGTTTTTGATGGGAATTATACTTTTTTCCCATAGTTTTTTTATAGATGGGTTGTCTGGTATAATACTAATTAACAGAAACAAATTGAACTTTGCATTTATGAATACAGGAAATTACAAAATGATTGAAACAAACTAGACCTTGTAGTATCTTTAGATTGGATAAGAGGATTTTCGTTACTAATGATTGATGCTTTGTTGTATTTCTGCAATCTGCGATTATGCTGAAAATATTAGTTCAAGGAAGGAGGAGCCTTAATAACCTTTTAAAATCTTCAAACATATGCTACTGTGTTGTAATTTTTGTCATGATTCAATCATAATTATAAAATGAAAATTTTTCAAGAATATAAACAAATTTGCAAGGATGATTTCAGATTTAATAAAGCTTAATCAGCGACAATGCTAAAGATACCACATACTGTTGCCAAGGTTCCCTGAAAATACACCAAAATCAGTTAAGGGCTGTCCAGAATGATTTCCTGTGGGGGAGGGGGGAGGCTTGGATAGATGCAATATTGTTCTGGGGGCTTAACTCCAGGGCTTAACAGCTAAAATCTGCCCCTTGAAAAGCTATTGAAAATGAAAACAGTCACTGCTGTGCAATATGATTGCCAAACCAATGCCAAATATTCTGTAATTATTCATACCAGCATGCACTTGCACCAAATAAATAATTGGAAAAATATTAGAATAAAATTAGATATATTTTGAAAAATTCATGATTCCATATCGAAGTGGCTTGCAGAATGTAACCAAATATTTCAAAATGCGTAAGTCAGCATATACAGCTCTTACATAAAGGTTGTCTAATTTTGCATTTTCGAGGTAAAAATTTCATTTTGGTCTAATTTTAGTGGTTTGAGAAAGTGACAAACAAAAAAAGTAGTATTTTCCCAAAAAACTATGAACATTATGATCATGTTTTGTGTTTTGGGGTTCCTGTTCCGGACATTTTTGTATTTTTGGTGGACCTTTTTGGTACATTGTCATTTGGGGGTGCGACGCTCCCACCGCACATGCAGCCTGTAAATACAGACCTGTATTGAGCTCAACATTTGTGTTACAGAGATGTCAGTCAAGATCAAAACGCCAGAATGGTCTTGCACACAATCCCCACATTGGACAAAAACAACAGAACAAACTGATGAAGTATATTTTTCTAATATTGTTTCTTAAACTTTTATAAGGGTCAAATTATAGATCTTTTTGAGCTACCAATATTTTGTGTATATAATTCCAATGCATCTTCTAATCAATAACGGATAATTGGTATTGTAAATCACCAAACATTTTCACCAAGTAGTGCCAAATCTAGTCGGTCTCCAAACAAAATTTTTCCTACCAAACATTTGGTTGTGACGTCACCAAATATTTGCCATTCGAATTTTAACTATGAACGGGTAACAAACATTTGGTCCAATGTATATGGCAATTCAATAACATGTGCAAAGTGTACGCGAAGTTTTATTTGGTCTCAACTCGGTATTGAAGTTATTTTGTTTGGAGTCACTCGTCATTTTGACGTCACAACCAAATGTTTGGTAGGAAAAAATTTGTTTGGAGGCCGACTATGATTTGGGCCATACTCCTCAATGTGGTAGTATTGATTTTTTATCACCAAGCCACCGTTATTAATAGAAAATACATTGGATCCATATATCAGATTATAAGATAACAAAGAATTGTTGCGCCAAATATTGGAAGCTCATAAAAACTATAGTTTGACCCTAAGCCTTTGTTTTAGTAAATTTATGTTGAAAAGAAACATTTGCAAGTTTTTTAAAGAAACATTCAAAATGATTGAAAAGAAATATTTGGGAGTTCTCTACTAATTAAAGAAACATTCTGAAAGATCATTGGCCCTTTGTCTTACGTTGTGATATCGTGATACATCTCAAAGAGGGTGTAAAAACGTAGTTGTAAGGGCGAAACCAAAGTCGGCCTCCAAACAAAATTTTTCCTACCAAACATTTGGTCGTGACGTCACCAAATATTTGTCATCAAATTTAAAGTATGAACGGGTAACAAACATTTGGTCCAATGTATAAATTCAATAATAACATGTGCAATCTAGCGCGAAATTTTATTTGGTCTCAACTCGGTGTTGAAGTTATTCTGTTTGGAGTCACTCGTCATTTTGACGTCACGACCAAATGTTTTGTAGCAAAAATTTTGTTTGGAGGTCGTCTATGGTTTGGCCCTTAGTATAATAAGATTACAGTCAAGTTAATCATATAAAACTTCAAGTGTAGAAGAGATAATATGATGTATCAATGACATGTGGGTGTTTTGTCCATGTCCCCTGATACAGAAATAGATACATCCTCATGAATATCTTTGTGCAAGTTTGCCTTGCTTGACAGAGAGAAAGAATTCCTTAGGATAGCCAGAGATACCCCAAGAAAATATCTACACTGAAGCTTATTTTATGGGGTGAAAGATCTTTCTTTATTCCAGTTTTAAATGCAGGAAGACTGGGAAATCATGGAAAAACCTGGAGAAAGGGATATGGACTTAAAAACCTAATTCCCATACCCCAAGAAAACCTTATACACATGAGCATATTTTTATTGGGATCCAAGATCTTCCTGTTTTTCAGTTTTAAATGCAGGAAGACTGGAAAATCATAGCCCTGTTTTCAATGCCTTGTCCTACGCCACCTGTCCAACAGCCTCTATCCACAGCTGACCTCTCCACAGCTTCGCGCGCTGCCTTGGCTTGTTGCTGGGTCCGTGGGAGGGGCCGGGCGATCAGGGGAACGGTGCTGACAGTGCTAGTTCTAGAAAATCATAGAAAAACCTGTAGAAAGGGATATGCAAGGGAACCCAAAATCACATCCCCAAGAAAACTCCTACACATGAGCTTACTTCTATTGGGGTCCAAGATCATCTTTTATTCCAGTTTTAAATGCAGGAAGATTGGAGAAATCAGAATCATACAAAACCTGTAGAAGGGGGTATGACTGAAAACTAAATTCACATACAGCGCTGAGATGGGAAATTGAACTCGGTATATTAAGGATAATAGTCAGCTACACTCTGGGTTGTAGCTGTTTGTGCAGTAAAGAATACATCAACTTCTCTTCACGCAATATTAGTTTCAAACTTTTTGAGTAATTTTACACATTGTTAGTGTTCATTTCCTATTACAACAGCATGTGCTAACCCTAACCCTACTGAATCTCACAATATCCCCATTCTACCAAAAATTAAGAAATTCCAAAGTCCAAATACATCATAGACCCGAGTAAGCTATGATCACGAAATCACTGCCATGGCAGCACCTGCTCAGTGGCTTGACTTAGTGATAGCCGGACTGCAGAGCGGGAGGTTGTAGGTTCGAATCCAGGTGAAAATCTGCCATTTTTGACTTGTAGATTTCCAAGGAGTTAGTTTTTAAAGGAAGAAGGGGTCAAAAGTGTTAGGGTTTGTAATGCGTACATATGGGTCTATACTAACCCTAACCCCACTGAATCTCACAATATCCCATTCCACAAAGTTAAGAAATTTGCCTAAGTCCAAATATGTCATAGACCCGAGTAAGCTACGAAATTGCTGCCATGGCAGCACCTGCACAGTGGCTTGACATAGTGATATAATTGGACCGGGAAATGGGAGGTTGTAGGTTTAAAAATGATGTTTTGCGGAGTTGGTTGCAGCTGGGACCATCATAGGTTTAATGGTCCCAGGTTTAAGAAAAATGTGAGGCAATGGTCTGGTTTAGATTTTGTATGACACCAAGTGGTGTTAATCTGACACTGCTTGTTATCAATATAAACTTAAAACCATCTCAATGTTGTAAAAAACTGGTGTTTTGCAGAGTTGGTTGCAGTGCTTTGCAAGATTGTTATAGATACTGTAAACACCAATATTTTCGCGCTCAGTAATTTTTGCGCAAGTCTAATTTTGAGCTATTTTGAATCATTTCGCACGCTTTAATTTTCGCGCTTGTGATTTTTAACGTGTGGCAAATTGGCAATATTCGCATAACCACTTTTTCTACTACATTTATTTTCGCGCTAGGCGAATTGAGCACGAAAAGTGCAACAAATAATGCAGCACAAAATAAACCACTTATACAGTAGATAAAATCTTGTGGTTGTTTGCTGGAGGTATAGATGAAATAATGTGATATATCATTGTCAGTGTGGGTGTTGTGCCCTGTCCCTGGATATAATAATAATAATAATATCGGCTTTTCTATAGCGATTTTCCATTTGGATCATGGATCCTTTTGATCAAACCGCTTATGATTCGCTGCAGGTAAATATAGAGAAGTAGATACTGTATCTCAATTTATCTCCTTGTTGTTGATTCATAATGAACCTACAGTTCATATTCAAGTGCGTTTACGCAGTATACACAAGTCGGCGCACTGTTCATCGCGCATCGAGCACTTTTGTATGTGCAAAGCCCGGTGCTTAGTTACAATTAAAAAACATCAAAGCAGCAAACATTCACTATCTAGGGCTTTGCTTCAGATTCTGTGTTTTTATGACCTACCTGTTAAAGTGAAAACAAGAATTAAATTCATAAGTTTTCATGAAGATTTTCATTGTTAATTGAAGGTGTTCAAACAGGCTACAGAATTATTCATCATAAATCAACAACTCTGTATCCGATGTGTCAGCGAAAAAATACACAGACGCATGGATGCATCGTATGTTCAAATGAAGTGATTGTCCATATGTTTAGTTTGAATCTTACTCTTCAGACAAAAGTCAGAAAAAACTAAAAACTTACATATTATTACACATTTTTACATTATTTATTTTTAGAAGTTTTTTGAAAAATCAAAATTTCATAAATGTTTGTACCATTTTAAATCTTTTTATCCATTTGTAAAAAAGTATAGGTCACATAATTTTTTTTCTTCTTTTTCTTTCCTTTTTTCATACTTTATTGTGCAATTATCTTTTCAGACTTGTGGTGTGTATTTTGTTTCATACCTGTAAGCATATTATTCTTGGTCATGATTTTCACTTTTCTATGATTTTCATACAGGGTGTCCCAGAATAAACCTTACAATCTTGCACGCAATTTTCATGGGTTGAACGGATAGTCAGAAAGTATGTAAAGGTTGCATTTTATAGCCCATGAGTTGAACTGTTAGATACCGTTTGTTTCATTTCAATCAATAGTATACAACAAAAGTTATGTTGTATCAAACTTTTGGGTGGATTTTTTTCTGGTGCAATTTCATGATTATTGGCCTTAAAGTAAGGATGTTTCTGAATGAAATAAAAATGAGTCACCTTGGAAAACTTATCATATCTGTCTTATTTTTACATCAAATTTGTTCATTTTTTCAGCATAGATAAAAGAAAGCATGTGCATAGTAAATAAGTAAACATCATTACGGTTTCAGTGAACAGAGCGATGACAATACTCAGTAGAGCTTTATTCAAGGGGAACTTACAAACTCGTGAAATTGGACCAGCAAATTTTACATTCAATTATTTGACAAAGCATAACTTTTGTTGTACATTACCGATTGAAATGATACAAACGGTATCTAAAAGTTCAATTCATGGGCTATAAATGCAACCTTTACATACTTTCTGACTATCCGTTGAACCCATGAAAATTTCACGCAAAGATTGTAAGGTTTATTCTGGGACACCCTGTATTACACAAAACCATATCAGATACTGATCAGTTGCTTGTTTAACCCCCCAGGCAGAATGTCTTTTTGCTTTAATAAACAAGGATTTTGTTTTAAACCATGCTTTAAGGATCTATTTTCCAAATGGTTATCTAAAATTAGTTCCTGATGATTTTAAACTTTCCAACAACAAAACTTATAACTCAAAGGAGCCATCTGAATTTGAACCAGAAGGAACAATATGAACAAAGATGAGGGGGCATACAAATTGGACAGACGTGATGGACAGACCCAAGGATTTGATGTCATCATCACAGTTATTAGGTGTTGCCAGTCTCTCACTGTATGCACGACACGCTTTAGAAAGGGTGGGTCTAGAAAAATCCCCAAAATTGTCAAAAGGGTGGGATTCAGAGAATTTTCAGTATAAAAGGTGCCTTGATAAAAAGTGTGGGTCTGTGACTAGTATTGAAATTACACATGTATGTTAAGAAGATCTTAGAATCAGAATGAGCATTAATCATAGTGATATAAGGCATTGTTGTTGCCATTTACATTTTCCACATTGCTGAGCTAGGCTTAATCAATATTAATGAACCAAAGTGGGATGAATTCAAAATTCAGTATCTCCATCAGATTGAAAAACTTGCCAAGTTTCTAAAAAGGGTGGGTTTAGAGAATATTCAGTATAAAGGGTCTTTGGATAAAAAGGGTGTGGTCAAAATAAAAAGGGTGGGGTTCAAACCCCACTACATACAGTGTAATACCAATCTATTACCAAGATTACCCACCAATCATTCGTAAGTGAACAAGGTCCCCAGACATCTATATCCTTTTGCCGTCGCGGCACATGTGTATATGGACTAAGGGTCGGTTCTTAGTTATTCTTCCCATAGAATATTCTATGCCAATTTTGTGCAATATTTATTCGTTATTCAATAAACTCTCACGCATATCTATGTAATAACGACTATTTCATAGAATATTCGACACGGTGGCGAATAAACAAGTATTCTACACGATATCATCAGATCCCAGTTCTAATCCCAAGGTGCATTAGGGTATAAGGGGAAATAATTCAAACACGGATATTTGTTGCATAGAATATTTTGTCTGCCAAAAACTTTGAACCAACCCTTATTGTGAAGAATCTTGATGAATGAATTCCAATAAATCCAATTGTTTTTTTTCTTTTTGTTTCCACAGCTGCTGTAGACTCCTGCTTATCCCATGGGCTCAAGCGACGTGCCGTAGGCATCTTTAAAGGCAACACCACAGCGTCACTTCTCAAACAAATCTCTAAACATCACCCACCATCAGCTCAGATTTCACAGAAGGTGCATGAGATTGAGGACAGAATAGAGAAAACAAAGTAAGCAGCCTATACCCCTCCTCCCTCCCCCTAACCCCCCCACCCCCACCCCTGCTTAGCCCATGGGCTAAAGCGTCGTGCCGTAGGGATCTTTAAAGGCAACACCACAGCGTCACTTTTCAAACAAATCTCTAAACATCACCCACCATC
>JXSR01S007090.1:15943-35384 GCA_000969725.1 Ophiothrix spiculata | reverse complement strand
AGGGTATCATTGGTTATTGATTGTAGTTAATAACAATTGGAAAATTATAGCCATTTTTCTTACCTAACAGTTAAAGCAGAAAGTGGATTTATTAAACACAAAAGGAAATTAATTAAAACACAATGTGTAAGTTTACATTGATATTATTAATACAAATGTGTATCTGTATTTGCAGAACAATTTTGAAAAAAAAAATGAAATGGGACTATCTTCCTCACATCATATGTTATAGGCTTTCAATCAGTGACATCAAGCTGTTGGTTTTGTTGAAACCATGTTTGGAAGGAAAACATGTGTGTTATCAGAATTCTAGAAGTATGCATGTCTTTTGAGTTGCATTTTCAAAAAAATTGGTATGGTTGCTTAAGGCGCTACACCACAAAATAGCTCCCCACTGACTTACTGTACAAAATGGCTTCCCAAACACACCCGATAACTCATTATTAAAGCAACTGGTTTCTTCAACACTGGCTTTTCTTAATTGATTATGATCTCTCTTAACCAAAAATAATGAAAAATATATGCCATCAAGGCAAAATTTTTGAGAAACCGTGCGTTGAATGGTAATACAATACCGCCCCATCACTGAAAGCCACATTTCCTTTTTGTATTTCCAGAATCTCATGCATTTTTGGGAAAAGCCTTTAGTTTACCAAAGTACTCTGGAGATCAAAAATGGCATCAGAACAACTTTTTTTAACTCCATGATTAGAACAAAATGTACACCAAACATTTTGCCCTTCTACACTTTTTGAGGTCCTCATTTAGGAGAGGGCAGTCAATTTTGCTGATTTTAGAAATGACGGATAGTGACGCCAGTTTATTTAGTGTAGTGGACCCTACAGATATTCTGGTGTATTCTGTAGTCCTGGCCTCAGTCTAGGCTCAGCATTGCAACTCATAAAACCATTTTAGTTCTTCCCATGCCCAGGTAGTATCTTACACTTAAGGATAGTAATGTTTTTTTTTTTTTTTTTTTTTTATATCACCACAACAGCCATTACATAGTGCTAATATAGTATTACTTTGGTCATTTTTATCCAATTGCGGTGCAGAATTCTGCACCAAAGCAATAGATCAAGGTCACAAGAATTTGATAATTTCAGTCATAAATGGGCCACAACATTTATACCTATAACTTTGCCATTTTTAACACTGGGAAGCTGGTTGATCCGTCAATTTAAAACTACTGACCTGCTCTGTAACAATAGGCCAAAAATAGCGATATTTAAAATTAAAAATTATGATTAATGCTAATATATGGAAGTGCAGTTGTAATTCCACTCAGCCTCAGCAGATGTACAAATTGTTGGCTGACTACTGTGGCCAAACTAAGCTCATAGACCTTATCAAAATTGAACATTGATCACATGGCGCTATGTTTAACCAATCATGTTCAAGCTTATTAGTATTCACAATTTTGTCAACAATTTTGTCAACAAAATTTTCAGAAAAATTCTTTTGCATTTTCAGTGAAAAATAAATAGATCCAGACCCATACATTATTAGGCTGCGATCATATAGAACTATACGGTATACAGTATTCGCTATACTCTCCCCGGGGAGTGATTCATATTTGAAATTGACAGGGATTATCCTCATCACTAAACACATGAGTGCCACCCCAGGAGCGAATATCGTATACCGTATACCCATGCGTATACTTCTATGTGATCGCAGCCTTAGAGGCACTATAATTATGAACAACTTGTGGCTGGTAGTACTGTACGCTCACTGACACAAAGAGTGAAATTTCCATTTTAAAATCAACAGATTAAACTTAGATCCCAAGTCACATCAGGGCGATCACACTAAAAGTGTCTCGTTATTGCTAACCCCAGTTACAAATACGCAGTCAGTTAACCTGAATGTGGACTTAACTTTCAGTTGGCAATTGCCGGAAACTGTAAAATTCAGCTTCAGGAATACTCAGAAAGTTGTGTTTTGAAAAGGTCCATTCCACTTGAAGCATATTACTTCAGGTCATGCCACAACTAACTTGACTGCTAAGCATGGTTTATCTTTAGTGCCGGGTCACGCTTTTTGGTCCCACTTTTTAGGATCCATCACAAATTTTCACGATTTTCCCCAGAACATGTTTTACAATGTAAATTCACCAATAAACTAACAAGAAATGATCATAAATTTATTATTATATAAATATCGACTAAAACTTGATGACTCCTCATGAAAGCTTCCAAAAGTTTTTAAAATGTAATTTTATAACAAACGAATCATGTTTTCATGACTTTCCATTGTCTTTGTCATTTTTGTGGTTTTGATTTGAGGCATCAAACATTGTCTTGTGTATGGTTTTTATTGCATTTTTTTCGTATTATTGGGTGACAAACAGGGTTAATTGAGGATCACACATTTTCGTGCTTTTTTACCTTTTTTGTACATTTTCACACTTTTTAATAATACATTTTTATGGTTAAAATCGTGCAAAATCCTAGTGCTTGGTATATCAGTTGGTTGTGTCTACATATTGCCAGAATAAAGATTTCAGAGTTGACATATCCATGTATGACTTTGATGGAAGCCCCTCATCCCCCTCCCTTGGATATTTACAAAATGTCGCTAATGTTTACCACCATGTATAGCAATTAGCATCCAAATGTGACTGGAATTAATGGAGCCACATTTAGTGCAGAGCATATATATCAGCTCTGTACTATATGTGAACCTTTTGTATTAAACATCCAAAGTGCATTGAGGGTAGATGTGTTAGTTGATTAAAACCAGACAGACATTTCATCATGCGAGTGCAAGAAAGTCGTATCTGCAATGGCTGCCCTAAGTTATATTATTTTACACCTTGTCACAAGAATGTGAAAAAATCCCTCAAAATGTTCTTATGTCAGTGGTTCTTGAAATGGTTCTTCAGGTGACAACCACTGACCCAAGACTGGAGGTCATGCAGTGTGCAATCCAAATTTATGACGTAAGGCAGCTATTGCAGATACGACTTTCTTGCACTCACATGACGATTGTTAAAGGGGCATTGGACAAGGTTGGCATCATCCCCAATTTTTCCTCAGATATTTCGGTATTTTTCATAATTTAAAGTGCTGATGATAATAATGAAAGCATGCAAAATTTCATTGTCAAATTCAACCCCTGTGTATCCAAAAAGTTGCTTTGATGTTTACTTCCATGAAGATCAAGACATGATCACTTTGGGATCCACACCGGTAAATATGTTCCCATTGACTTTACTTGCAAAGTGACCTGTCAATAAATGCCATTTTCTCGACTTAAAAGCAACTGCTTACCTTGTGCTTGGTCTCGATTGAAAGATAATGGACATATTTCTTCTACAAAATGGACAGAAATATATGGTCACGGCAAAGTTTTCGAGATACAGCACATCAAAGTCACACATCATTTTGAGTGCGTCCATATGCCCATTGGGAAAAAAAGTGCAACTCACAAGAAACCCTGTGTTCTCCAAAAGTCATAAAATTTCTTCAGAAATGGTACAAACAAAATCATTTCATCATGAATAATTTAATAACAGTCCAATTAGCAGGATTAACTTTAAAATTTTGAGAAAAATACTATTTTCTACATATTCTGGAATTAATTTTAGGCAATTTTTGGCACGTTCTGCCTGCCAGGCATTCTCAACCTAGCTGAAGACGCTACACAAATTTTTTACCGATGTGGTACCTGAAGGCTGGAAGGGCACAACACTTGTTGGTCAGAGAAGGCCTGTTTGTCACAAAGACATTGTTAATTACCGTTGTCGACAACAAACTACTGAACCCCCTGGATTTTGTTCTAAAAATGGACTTTATTGGGAATTCAATGAAAATTTTAAATTTCTTTTGATTGTCTGCAATCTATGAAGTAAAGCAATGTTTTACAAACCAAACTGAACCTCTTCCCAACTTATTGCATAAATACACACTTTTAGAGAATAGTCTCAAACCTAAGACAATCCAAGCAAAATTTTAGTTTGTGACATTTCTGAAGATTTTGATCAAAATTTTGTCAATATTGGGAAGTTGACAGTTATTTCCGAACATACAAATGAATATCACCTGCAGATTAAATTCTGAAATTTTTTCCAATGAACCTACTTTTTTGTATACATTGATTTATGTTTTAATTATGGTTTTTAGATATTCCATACACTGTAGCTGGCTTGTGATGGAGACTCTTGTGGAGACATGAATTAATACGTTCATCTTGTACACAAAATTTAACAAAAAGCAAACAATAACCCTAAAATTTTGAACTCAAACTATGTTTGGTCCAAGATTGTTTGTTTCATGCAATTCTATTGCTTTTTAAGATATTTAAGCTGCAAATTCAGAAAAAAATATTTTTTTAATTGTTTTTATGATATATTTAAGGTTGCAGCGTGTTGTCAGAAGAGAAGAGATCAACATCGGCTCATTAGATTTTACAGGGTTCCCAATCTGTTTTACATTAAAGCAGCAAATTCCAAAATAGTAAAATGTTATTACCACATGGAACTATTGAAGCTCATATCTTTTATTTTTATTTTTTTTATTGACCCAAAGAACATTTAGTCCAAGATTGTGTACGTACTATCCAATATGCTTTAAAGATATTTAAGTAATTCATTTCCATATTGAAGAATCGTAGCTCATGCTGATGTGCTTTGATGTTTACTTCCATGAAGATCAACACATGATCACTTTAGGGATCCACACGGGTAAATATGTTCACATTGACTTTACATGCAAAGTAACTTGCCAATAAATGCTATTTTCTCAACTTAAAAGCGACTGCTTACCTTGTACTTGGTCTCGATTGAAAGATAATGGACATATTTCTTCTACAAAATGAACAGAAATATATGGTCAAGGCAAAGTTTTCTAGATACAGCACATCAAAGTCACACATCATTTTGAGTGCATCCATGCCCATTATTGGGAAATAAGTGCAACTCACAAGAAACCCTGTGTTCTCCAAAAGTCATAAATTTTCTTTAAAAATGGTACAAACAAAATTATTTTATCATGAATAATTAACAGTTTTGAGAAAAATACTATTTTCTACATATTCTGGAATTAATTGTAGGCAATTTCAGGCACGTTCTGCCTGCCAGCAGGCATTCTAAACCTAGCAGAAGATGCTTTACAATTTGTTTACCGATGTGGTACCTGAAGGCTAGAAGGGTACAACACTTGTTGGTCAGAAAAGGCCTGTTTGTCACAAAGACATTGTTATTATTGTTGTGTACAACAAAATTCTGACCCCCTGGATTTTGTTCTAAAAATTGACTTTATTGATTGAATGTTGAGGCAATCGGACCATGCTCCTTTAACCTAACATCTTCAATAAGCAGTAAATCACATAAAAGAAGATCACCCACATCCTGGCTGATTTACAAACAAAACTGAACCAAAATGCCCCACGAAGGCATTTCTTTTGATTTGTTTGCAATCTATGAAGTAAAGCAATGATTTACAAACAAAACTAAACCTCGTCCTGACTTATTGGATAAATACACACTTTTAGAGAATAGCCTCAAACCTAAAACATTCAAAACAAAATTTTAGTTTGTGACATTTCTGTAGATTTTGATCAAAATTTTGTAAATATTGGGAAGTTTGAAGTTATTTCCGAACATACAAATGAATATCACCTGCAGATTTAATTCTGAATTTTTTTTTTCCAATGAACCTACTTTTTTTGTATACATTGATTTATGTTTTAATTATGGTTTTAGATATTCCATACACTATAGCTGGCTTGTGATGGAGACTTTGTGGATACATGAATTAATATGTTCATCTTGTACACAAAATTTAACAAAAAATAAACAATTACCCTAAAATTTTGAACTCAAAGTATGTTTGGTCCAAGATTGTTTGTTACATTGCTTTTTAAGATATTAAAGAGGCAAATTCAGAAAGAAAAAAAAATATTGTTTTTATGATATATTTAAGGTTGCAGCGTGTATCAACATCGGCTCATTAGATTTTACAGGATTCCCAATCTGTTTTACATTAAAGCAGCAAATTCCAAAATAGTAAAATGGTATTACCGTATGGAACAATTAAAGCTCATATTTTTTTATTGTATTTTATTTTATTGACTCAAAGAACATTTAGTCCAAGATTGTGTACGTACTATCCAATATGCTTTAAAGATATTAAAGTAATTCATTTCCATATGGAAGAATAGAAGCTCATGGTGGTTGTTTTTATTTTTTGATAGTGTTTTTTAATGATATATGCAAGGTTGCAGTGTATGTCAGAAGAGATGTTGATATTTTTATTTTTTGATAGTGTTTTTAATGATATATTTAAGATTGCAGTGCACGTCAGAAGAGAAGAGATTAACATTGAATCATTAGCATTTACAAGCTTCCCAGTCTCCTTTATATTAAAGTAACAAATTCAGAAAAAGAAAAATGTAATTCACCCGGTCCCCCAAGTCAACATAAAAGTGGTAAATATGCGTGTTCTAAATTTCTCGGAAAAGGTGTATATTTTTCACTGTAATCGCGGATCGCGAAATCATAAAAAAAGGGGTATTTTGAGCATCCATCTCCATCTTAAATTTCACGAAATTGGTAAATCCGACTCGGTCTACAATCTGGGTCAAAAATGCTAACATACAGAATTTTGTCTTAATTCTGTGGCCATTCTGTGGACTTGGAAGATGCGGGAAAGCTAGTGGGAAAGAGTAACAAGATCTGATAGTACAACAGACATCATAAAAGTATGTTTTGTTCTTAACCATGTTGATATATTAAATTCTAAGAGTCTTTGAAAAGGGGTGTCTGAAAATCTTGAAATAGGGGGTATTTTAATGCTAATTTTGTCCTAGTTTTTCCCCCAAAAGGGGGGTAAAATCAATAAAAAAAAAATTGAAAAGGGGGTTAAGAAGAAATGAAGAACTCGCATGGTTACCACTTTTTATGTTGACTTGTGGGACTGGGATAATTCATTCCATATGGAACAATCAAAGCTCATAGTTTTTTTTGTTTTTTTTTATAATGATGTTTTTTAAATGATATATTTAAGGTTGTAGTGCATGTCACAAGAGAAGAGATCAACGTCAGCCCATTAGCCTTTTTACAGGATCCCCAATATCTTTTAGAGAATCTTAAATATTGCTAATTTGTCCCATGTTGAAATATGTTTCGTTCTTGTCCAAACATGGCCAACTTTAGTACCCTAATTATTCTTATTTTTGCTAGTTTTGAAGAAAATCAAAGCAAACTTGGGTTTAGATGTGGAGGTTCATGTGATTCCTTTGATTTCTTCTTTTGTACATCAGTTTGCTATAAATTAAACAGTTTTAAGTTTGTTGAAATGATGAGTTCAGTTTTGTTGAAAATGTATTTTTATTTGCTATATAATCATTTTAGTTTGCTGATTATTGTGTTTTGTTTGTAGTGTGATTATTTAGTTTACGACACAGTTGCTTATGGTCATAGCAGTTTTCTGTGTCATAATTTCATTTTGTGTATGCTGGTTCCCTCCGCTCTAGCTTTCGAGCCATTTCGGCCTGATGATTTGGTCCAAGGCCATGTAATTTTATTTTAGTTTCTTGTCCTGATTTTTACAAATTTTGGTAAACCATGATCATAATAATTGTACCTCAAAGTTTTAATCCATCTGAGGGTTGAGATACTCTCCTATATGCTACACACGGACGTCCACTCCCAATGAGTAACATTTTCACAGAATATCCCTGACATGGGTCCTAACTTTTGAAATTGAAAAATCCTTAAATAACGATCTCTATTTTCAAAAATCAAGAAAAATGGTAAAATCAGCCAGTTTTCAACATAAAGGTTTTGAAATGGGTCCAAATATGTGAGTCTGAATTCCCCTCTTCCACGGCATTTGAACAGTCAGAGGGAACCAGTGGACAATTTGTATTGATAAAATCAGCTATTTTTCAGCAAAAACTCTTCAAATTGACTCAAATGTTTGACTTCGAGTACCTCATGCTGTTTATAAAAAATCAGATGGACCCGGCATACCATATGTAGTTTGTTTAAGTTTGTAGTGTTATATTTTCTGTTTGTTGTGCAATAATTTGATTTTATGTTGCATTTTTGTTTACCAGTCCTAAAGCTGTAAGCCCAAGAAAAAATGGCCGAATAGTGTGAGTAAATTTAGCATGCACAGATTATATACCATCACTCATCATTCTTAACTAACATGACAAGGGAAAAAATGTCATTTAAATGCAAGAAAGTTGTATCTTCCACACAAATAACATCTTATCACTGGAATGGGAAAAGGGGTCTCACATAATGTGAGTTACTCTTAAAATGAGGGGTGCGCTGGCAAAATGTGAGTAAAGTCGCATATTTCAAAATCGAGTCGAGTTTATGACATATTGTATTTCTCTATAATCTCAGCTTTTAAATGATGTATAGTCTAGTATGTCACACTTTCGTTCTCCATTCTTCATTTAGAGATTGAAATTCAAAGCAGTCCACAGAAGATATTGCAATAAAAATTAAGTGCAAATCAATTTCAAAGATACTGATTACTACAGTGTATAATAGCAATATGCAGTAAATTAAATGTGAATAATTGCACTTCCCGGCAAGGTTGACCTTCAAATTTTCAAGTATGTATATATACTTATGCATGAATGCATTTTATGTCAAAAAATGAAATTTGACTTTTCACCCTATTTTTACTTTAGATGCCATTTATTCAAAATGTAGATTTGCGACTTTCCTCTCATTTTGCCAGAGCAGCCCACAAATAGTTTTAATAAAGCATGCACAGATTATATACGATCACTCATCATTCTTGACTATGCTAACAAACATGACAAAGGGGAGCTATTGTCATGCCAATGCAAGAAAGTTATATCTTCAATGGCTGCCATATGTTATATAAATAACACCTTGTCACTGGACTGGGAAATGAATAATGTTAGTGACTCTTAAAATAGTTTGTCAGGTGATGGTGTCACTTCATTATGTGAGTGCAAGAAAGTCATATCTGCAATGGCTGCCCTGAGTTATATCTATTTTACCACTTGTCACAAGAATGTGAAAATCCCTCAAAATCCCACTGTCTCATGTCAGTGGTTCTTGAAATGGTTCTTCAGGTGACTGTGTCACCTGAAGAACCATTTCAAGAATCATTGACCCAAGACTGGAGATTATACTGTGTGCAATCAAAATTTATGACAAATGGCAGCTATTGCAGATACGACTTTCTTGCACTCACATGACGACTTGAAGTGTCACCTGAGGAACTATTTGTGGCTGTCCAGCCCGTATGAGCCGTAAATGCCAGAAACTTCATTTTGCACTTCAGGTGAAAATACATGTCAAGGTCGTAATTTGCCGAAATTGCTTTTTTAACAGATGCACAATATTTGTGCTTACTACAAAATACCAGCAAAGTTTCATTTTAAGAAAATGATAGGAAATGTGAAATAAATCTGCATATTTTTAAGGCTGCTATGGGGTAGACCTTCAACTAGCCTAAACAGTTTTTGTACTTTAACTCTCAAACTAATTGCATAAACCATATAAATGTATACATTTTTAGATGTGGATTTTTACCCTGAATATATTGGTGATATCAGTTTTTGACCAAAAATTTAGATTTTGGCAAAAAATGCCAAAAACTGTATTTTTTGCCCCAAAAATTTCTGGAAAGCCTAACAAAAATTTGCATTTGTGAAATTTTGAACTCTTTTGCTTTTTGGAATTTAGAAACAAATGTCTAGGAAGGGTTTTTTCAAATTTTTGATTTTTATCTTATTTTTTTGACCTATTTTTGGCATTTTTTTTAAAAACCAATCAACAGAAAATATAGGGCTTAATGATCTTTGAACACATTTATCTCAATTATACGTTTTAATTCCTGACAACCTTTGACAGACCATAACTTGACTTCTGGAAATTGTGTGAAGTTCATTAAGGTGTCATTTTAATTCTTAAATCATGGTCTTTGCATGTATTTAAAAAAGTGAAAATGACAAAAGAAGGCATTTATAGCTGGTTTGGGATGGACGGTCATATTTTAGGAGCCACTAATTCAGGACTGGTCACTATACAGCGTGTTATTCAAATGTATACACACTAATGTCAGCTATTGCAGATACAACTTTCTTGCTTTCATATGATGAAGTATACTAAAGTCCAAGTCACTGATTTAAAAGAGAGATTCAAAAGCAATGCCGCCATTTTGAACTATAATGTTGAGAAGTTGAGGGTGGACATGTATCATTGTTGATATGTGATGAACCTCATGTGTAACAGGATTGAATCCCTAAATACAATGCAACAGAATGAGAATGTGCATGTAGGGCACAACAACTTTGCTTTTGAGAAACAATAGAAGCTCGAAGGCAACCAAAGTGGAATTATGCACCTGTTCAACAAAGATCTGATTACCCAACCCCCCTCCCCATACACACACCACCCCAATAAACTCCATTGTTTTGGAGCACTTGATGTGCCAGCAAAGCTTGATGGAATCTCTCTCTTAAACTGCCTGATAAAATTCATTGATTCATATTGGTAACATTTACTTGATGAATACATGGGATGGAATCTAGATAACATTTTAGCACAATGAATCTTTATTTGGGTATACTAACACATCACACTAATTACAAGGGGTTATCAAAAAGTTGTAAACTTTATCTTGGGGGATCGGCACTCAAAGTATAATATATTTGGCACTCAAGTATAATGTTGCAGGCATAGCATGACCACAGTTTTTCAAAACACACCCTAAAGGGTGGAGGGTTCTGAAGCCAAAATATACCCTTTTTCCCCTATTCACACCCTAAATCGGGATTTTATTGATACTGTTTTCACACTAGTGTTTGAAAAAGTAACCTAAAATTGCCCCCAAATTGCTGTTTTTGATACCCTAAACGGTGTCAAATGATACACACTTCAGTCCTCAAAAACAACCCTAATTCACCTTTTCCTTGGTCACGCTATGCCTGCAACATTATATTTGAGTGCCCCCAGGCTCATAATAAATTTTACATTCCCAGCTCTTCTTATTCAGGGTGAGTTTGAAACTTTTTGATACCACACGTATAATAGCCTAACATAACATGTTTCTATGACTGGGTGCAAATGACATTGACGGGTAATTTTATGGTCCAAATCTTAATTTGTCACCTTTATTAACATACTGCATTTATATAAGGGTGTGGTAGCATGGGGTTTAACAATGCTTTCTTATCTAACATTCTGTCTAAAGTAGGGCTTCTTAACTTGTGCATGTACCAAATTTGATTCATTTAGCAATATTATAGCTGATTATAGACTGAGAGCTTTATAGTTACTTACAACTTGGGACCATAAGAACAAATAAAAGTTTGTGCTATATTGCACATGTGTTGAATTGAATCAAGGTAAAGTCATTGAACCAGCATCAAATGTTTGTAACCAGTCTATACTTTCAATTCAATCACAAATTTTTGGTTGCAAAAATTTTATTTGGATCCCGAGTATAGACCTACCCTTATTCAAGGGATCACTTCAAAACTCAACCGGCAGTTGACCGCTTGGAACAGGGCTGTTCCTATATTTCAACACAATAGCAACTGGCCAGAAAAGACATTTAATGGGCAATCAGCTGATGGCTGAGTTTTGAAATTATCCCTTAATTGCTTAATTTTTATTCAGGAAAGTTGAAATAGGAAAAAAATCCTTCAAATACTAAGCATGAGTTTTGTCATGAATTTTTAAAATGTGACAATATGAGCTTGAAAGAGTGATAAATCTCCAAAATAATATAAGTCCATAAGTCACATCAAAAAAAGAATAGGTAAAAGAAATAAAATTTTAGTTCAAAAAAGATTGAATACGCGCTCTTTCAAAGTGATGAATCAACAAGGACAATGGGATGTAGGCGGAGAATGAGTGAGGATCCCAGGGGGGGGAGGAATCTTCAAAATGTTTGTACGGGTATGTGCCTGCCGGCTCTGAAAAACTGACCATCTCTATACCTATTTTTGGCTCAAAAACCCACCCATCGGTATACCAATTTTAATGGAAAAGCACTCAAATTGGGTGCTTTTTTGCAAATTTTCCCAAAAGCACCAAATTTATGAAAATTGGTGCTTTCATCTGAGATGAAAATCACCCCATTGATATACCAAAATCCTGGAAAAATCACCGCAAAAGGCAGGCACATATACGTATACCTTGTCAATGTAAGTAACCCTCCCCCTGTGAGGATTTTCATTCTATTTGGAGTTTTATTGTACTCTTTTTACTCTCCTTGAAAAGTACTTTTACTAATTAGAGAATAAAAGATAAGATTTATTGTTTTGCCTGTCATCTATCATCTCATAATGGATGGGCGTACATTATTTTGAGTAATGGGTGCCCCCGCAGCGCAGGGGGTGCACATTACGAAATAATAATGTACGCCCATCAATTATGAGACGATAGATGACAGGCAAAACAATAAATCGCCATCTTTTATTCTCATTCTTAGTCACAAATTTGAGTAATTTATAAACCAAAAACGATGTAAATTATTGCCAAACACTATAAACATTATCATTGGAAAAACGTACACCCCTATTCAAACATAAAATATTCCAAACCCAGTAAAGCTGTTCGCGTCGGATGTGTGCGTATACCTGCATCGCGCCGTGATTTTGAACGCGCGGCTCAATTGAGTTTCACGCTGAACGCACTGTCATCTATCGTCTCATAATGGATGGCCAAAATTCCTTATTAGGAAGTTAAATCGCACTCAGTGACTAAGAATATTGAATGAAGATTCACTTGATTTTCTACACCTACATTATAGAGTAATGAAAAGAAATAGTTTTGTCATGTGAGTGCAAGAAAGTTGTATCTGCAATAGCTGCCATTTGTCATAAATTTGAATTGCACACTGTAGAATGTCCAGTCTTGGGTTAGTGGCTTTTGAAATGGTTCTTCAGATGACGAACCATTTCAAGAGCCACTGACACATGGGAAAGAAAATTTGAGTTATATTTTACATACTAGTAACAAACTGTTAAAAAGATGTAACATACAGCAGCCACTGCAGATACAAGTTTCTTGCACTTACACCGGCCACTCACATGACTAGTTATATAAATCCAATAAATTTGCATTTTTGAGTCAATTGATTTTGTGCTCTTTTTGAGTTTTACATTATACTGTTGATTGTTTAAAATACTCAAAAATACTATGCATTAAGTAATTGTAACTATCATAACTTGATTATAACTCGTGAATATTAACACGTTCATATAAAGTAGACATGCATATTCATAACTTTCTTACTATAACTTAGTTGGTGCATGGTGAACTGACATACTTTTATTAACACTTAATTTCTTCATTTAGAAAAATAAAAGCTAATGCCTTTTATTTATTAATTTACAAAATTTCAATCAAAGTACTCATCAAATTTATCTCCCAGAGGGAGAGTTAGGAATACCTCCATGATATTAACTATACGGGGAAATGGGGTTAATTTATTAACTCTTTTTTGTCATGTGGGAAGCCCACTGTTGTAGAATGATTCTAAATTTGTAGAGCCTTTCAAAATTTAAGTATCAAAAGCCTTATAAAGGCCTTATTTGACTGTCTATTATTTTATTACATAATCTAATAAAGTAAAATGACTGCTGTTTATAAGGGAAAAAAAAGTTTGGAAAGGCTTCTTTAATCAAAAAAAGAAATGTGTACATAAATACAAATATTTCTTTGCATCGTGAAGTTTCTTGCAAAGAAGTTGTACTACATGGAACTATATTTACATATGTTCGAAATCAACTTTGAGTTTGAAGATAAAAATGCATATAGTGAATCATTTCAAACCAACAATTTAGAAACCTTAAAAGTGTTCTGAAATTGAAGCTATAAAAGCAAACTTTTGATGTTGAGGATGAAATTACATTAGTGTAGAGAGGAAACATCTCAAATTCAACGATTTCTAAAGCTTTTAAAGTGCCCTGAAATAGAAGATGGAATGTTGTATATGGCAACCGTTTGTAATGCAGAAATGACGTCAGCGCGATTCGAATGTTTTGATAATATACATTACCAATGGCAGCCATCTTGAGCTCAAGTTTAATGGGTTTTCGTGATATCTTACACAAAAAGCTTATCTAGTTTGGGAAAGAATTCTCTGATTTTGATTTTGTAATTTTTAAAATGATTGGAATTATTTATTTGACGTTTCTCTGTGGACTTGATATTTTTGACCCGGTGGATGGGGTGGAGTCCCATTGTGGAGGTGACACGTATGTAAGGGTCAAAAGACCCCCCTTTTCAGTGTCGCTGTCACCCAAAGACCCATAATTTTTTCAAATTGTCTGTGCTCTAACCAAAGACCCCATAAAATTTTATATTTTTCTCTCACAAAATTTCGCTCTCCGAATGCTAAAAATCATGCTTTCACTCAAAGACCCCTCATTTTTTGAGCCTGTGCTCTCACCAAATGTCCCAGCCTGTCAGAGCGCAGCCCTAACATCCGTATCCATTTCATATTTGACTGCCCCCGGGTTTTTTGACTTGCAACGTTTCACATCTTGTTCCAGATGCATTGTCAGGGCTAATGGTGTCTTGGTGGCAGCAGATTGGCCTGATGATTGGGATATTGGCCTGATGATTGGGATATAATGTGAAACGTTTATAGATTAAGGCAAAATCAATGCACGTGCGGTCAATTTTGATGTGTCCAATTGGAGTGCATTGGACAGCAATCAAAATTTACCGCAAGTGCATTGATTTTGTCTCATTTTACGAGCATAATGGAATACAAATTTATTAATCTAATTCATACACGACAGAAAATTAATATTGTATATTTGGTGAAAAGAAATAAGGCCTTTAATATGACCATCAAAATCCAAAGCTTCTCTAAACTAAATAAATAATCACCCGACAAAAACAATGAAACATTCATATTCACTAACTGCCCACCACACAAACCGGAACGCAACAAGCGCAGTGCATTGTGAAGAACCATATCCACCATGGTATATATTAGGTACCCCCCTCCGGGGTCAAGTGTCTTTTCATTGAACGCTAGGATACAGGACATCCATAACACCATTCATAGCCGACTATATATGCATGCTAATGACTTGGTTACCATGGTGATGGTGATGTAACCATGTTAGATGAGAATTTGAGCCAGAGGTTTGTTACAAAACAAATATAGAGAATGGTGAAAAGAGAAATCATGAATGAAAAATTGGCAAAAGGAATTTGACATACATTTTTAATACCAGGACTTTATTATGAGAATTCTCAACCTTATGTGTTGGTGTTAAAAGAAATGTAATTTTTTTTATAACATGATTTTTGTTTTCTTGTATTTTAGACTTTTTTTCCAATTGACAACCAGTGAATTAAGTGAATTGTGAAAATCTTTTCTGAGGTCAAATAGAAAAATAGTTTGTCTCAAAGCTGCCGCGCACATTTGTAAAATCGGGTGATCTGGAAAAAAATATGCGTTAATTTTTTTATTCCAGTGATTCTTAGGATAGGGGGGGGGGGGGGAGTGCACTGTATGACCTTACAGGGGTGTGAGAGTTCAAAGCGGATTTCAGCTTTTTTAATGCCTTCAAAAGAGTCCTAATTTGAACTTTTCCTTAATTTTCAGCCTGTTTTTGGCATTTTGTCACTATTTTCAAATTTTTTCAGCTCTTTTTATCACATGACTCTCATACCCCTGGACCTAGGGAAATGGTGGATGTGTAGCACCAAGCCTCACAAGGGTCATATGTAGAGTCGGTTTATAAGCCTGATATAGTTTGAGTTTGTCAAACCATTTCATAAGACCAAGGTGAAATTCAGCACACATGGATCCCCTTTTTGAAACCATCACTCCTTTGAATCCCCTAGTTAAAAAATAAAGTCATACCTTGCTCCCAGAAATAAAGTAAGAGCCCGTTTCCCTTTTGTAACTGATAAAGGCAAGCTAGAGTATTAATTTCTTCAAATATCCAATTTCATTTCAAATGTCAATATTACAAAGCATATTCATGATAAATAGGTGATTTATGGATGGAGCAATATTTGCAACATCCGGCTTATCTTTCTTTCATGGTTCTTAGTGATTAGATGATAAATCAGCCCCCATCAATTTTATTTCCAGGCTTTTGCAGCTCCTTTATAGCTTGGTCACAAAAATCGTACGAACAGCTTACAAGCAATGTGTAGTCCATCAGATAGGACCAAGCAACGCCCTCGCTGCTCGCTTTACTCACATCTCGTGGTCCTTTTAAACAGACTAAAAACTGCTCATAAGCTGTTCGTACGATTATCGAGACCAAGCTCTTACTTACGGCCTTTTGTAATGTGTAGAAATAAGGCTCCTAATAAATATTAAAAAATGGTGTCTGCTGTGTTCAGACATTTTTGGTTCATTTGGGTTCTAGAATACTTAAGTGCAATCGCAAATATTTCCATACTGTTAACGTGTGGTAAAAATGACCACCATATTTGTTTGGAACCAGTGGCTCAAAGCGTTCCTTGCAGCAAGGGATTTCCATAATTTATGTTGTGACGGTTCCGCAGCATAATACTAGTGAAACTATAAAGTGGGCTGAGGCCACATGGAATTACAACAGTAAGGGTGACAAAGTGCACTACTATAAGCTTAAGTCACTTACATTTACCTTCAACATTCAATTATTTTACCTTTGTTCTTTGCAGTGTGTACTGGGACTATGCTGTGACTGTCAATGTTGAAGATATTGTTTACCTTCACTGCCATCAACAACGTAAGTGTCTTGCTTATCCGGGGGAGGGGAATTCTATTTGGATGCCTACTATTTGGTTGCCTAATGTACCCAATGATCCCTTTTTCATTGCATTTAAAGGGGCATTGGACAAGTTCAGCATCATCCCCCAAATTTTCCCAAGCATTTTGAAATTTTTTGCATCATTTGAAGTATTAGCGATAAAAATGACAGCATACAAAGTTTCATTGTCAAATTCAAACCCTGTATATAAAAAAATAGATATTCTTTTATTTTAATCATCGTTGCGACAACAATAAATACTGCCCTCTATAGTTGAACTTTTAAAATTGGCATTTCCAGAAGATCTACTGCAAACTCCAAATTTCTTTTGATTTATCTGCAGTCTATGATGTGAAAGGAAATGTTTTACAAACAAATCTTTGGCTCTTTTCAAAATACATAGCATCAATAAATACATTTTTAGAATAGCCTCATACACGAGATCAACAAACAAAACAAATATTCAAATTTTTGACTTTTCTGAAGGTTTTGATCAAAATTTCCCAGATATCTGGTAATTGAATGTTATTTTTTCTGACATATGAAGTGTAAATCATCCACAAATAAAATTTCAAAATTTTGTCCAATGCCACCTTTAAAACCCAATTGCCTTCCTTTTTCATTATTTGTTGTAAACTGTCAAATTTGGTGTAATTATATTTAGTGCACATTTTTCAAATTTTATCAATTTACAGATGAAATAAGTTTGCAAAATATGTAATCAATTACCTCTTTTTTTAGTAATACACACACAAAAATTGTATTTTTTGAACACACACGGAATATCCTTTTCCTGTACAATCTGCACACTGAAAGCTAATTATTTTGATATCAGGGCCCATATTCATGAAACACTGCTAACTCTATAGTAAGCTGCTAACCTATGGTATACCTGTGTAATTTACAGGTAGACAAAGAGTAAGCAGCCAACTGGAGTTAACGTTGTTTAATGAATATGGGTACTGGTATCCACATATGCATCATTTACAGTGAAAGGTGCCCGCAACTCCCTGCCACCCTCTACCCACACCCCAACCGGTCTATTCCACGAAGGTCAACTTTTTGGGATTCATGTTTTATTTGTAGCACCAAATCTAGTAATGTATCATCTGTTGTGGAATTTATCTGCATGTGGAGAGCAAGAGCTGTACTAAAATACAGGAAGATGGTCGCTTGCCATGAGGGGCGATTACTTGAGTACATGCGCGCAGTTATAAGGCCAAAGAAAAAAATAGTCTGTCTCAGCTCCCCGCGTCATAGCTTTTAAAAGTCCAAATTTAGCGCATTTTTTTTAAAGGTTTTTGAGAGATTTTCAGTTTTTTCATCTTTTTTTCCTACTACTGGAAAAAATTAGTTAAATAAACGGCCGCAAAGCGGCCGTGAAAAAAACAAATGTGGCCGGAAAATGCAATAAGAAAAATTAGGGGGTATTTCCGCATCCGCGTAACCCTTTTTTACTAAAAAAAACCACATGGCATTTAGGGTTTTGACCTCAAGTAAACTGAGACAGAGTTCTTTTTTTTTTTGCCTAATAGTAGCCCTACAGAAGCCTGTTAGGATAGAAATGACAGTGACGCCATCAGTACTTGTCACCAATGTCACTTAGTCATGTGAGTTACAAGAAAGTCGTATTTACAATGGCTGCCATATGTTACACTTATTTAACACCTAATCACTGGAATGCAATAATCACTCTAATTTTCTCTTCCATCTGTCAGTGGCTCTGAACTGGTTCTTTAGCTGATATGGTCACTTGAACCATTTCACGAGCCATTGACTAAAGACTGGATATTTAGAGAGTGTGCAATGCACTTTTATGACAAATGGCAGCTATTGCAGATATGACAAGAGTCCAACATTCACCAATATATTTTCCAAGAAGATGGTTACTTACGGGTCTTCCATTACATGTATTCTTATTTCTCTTCTCTTATCTTCCACAGCTGATAGCGGTGGTACTCTAGTACTTGTTGGTCAAGATGGAGTCCAACATCCACCAATACACTTCCCAAAAGGTGGACATTTATTAGCCTTCCTCACATGCTTAGAGACTGGTCTGCTTCCAAGAGGTCAACTGGACCCACCCTTATGGTCACAAAGGGGAAAGGGCAAGGTAAGTCTGTGTATGGAGTCTAGAATCCTCAGTGTATCCTCAGATTTAAGGAATTAAATTGCACTGCATAATGTCTTGGATCAGTGGCTCTTGAAATGGTTCACCTGAAGAACCATTTCACCTGAAGAACCATTCCAGAGCTACTGACTTACGGAAGATATATTTTTGAGGGTTTTGTCACATTTTAGTGACAGGTGTTAAATAAATAACATATGGCAGCCATTACAGATACAACTTTCTTGCACTCACATAAGGATATTGCTTAATGCTTAAGTGGTCAAGGTCCTCCACATGCCCGTTAGTGATCAAGGGGGGGGTCCATATGGACCCAACACCGATAAAGCTCTTTCACAAAGGAATTTTACGTTGAAACTCTGGTCACAGGTAAAGTACTTCAAAAGAAATTAAACAAAGAAAACATTTTGAAAATCTGACAAACCATTTCAAAATGGCGGTCAAAACAAAATTTTCCGTGTCACGTCAAAATGTTCCTGCCGAAAAATATGATACTCACTTCCCAATGGAATTTTTCAATAAAATTTGGCTCATATTTGCAGTATGTAAGTAAAAATACATTCCTGAAATAAAATTTGAAAAAAGTTGTTC
>JXSR01S007090.1:3155-14702 GCA_000969725.1 Ophiothrix spiculata | reverse complement strand
CATCTATTATATAAAACCTTTATTTGTTTTGCTAGAATTGAGTGGTCACCAGTTTTCTAAATGAGAAACCCAGCTTGGGGTTTACAATGTTATTTGATGGATCTCGCGCCTACAACGCTCGCTTGTGAAATCCATCTAGATGAACTAATTTTATTTCTTTTTGTTATTGTGGTCGACTATGTACTGCATCAGTCAGCTGACACCATGAGTGACAAGTGCCTGGCAATTGGCAGAAGATCTGGACGTCTAAGTCAAAAGTATTTTACAAGCCTAGACTATGCAGACAATGTTGTCCTGACAGTAGAGCTTATATCATCTGCTCAAGATCTACTGAGAATCATCGGCTAGGGTCGGACTAATACTCAATGCAAAGAAGACCGAATGCCTGATCCTCAATGAAACATCTGATCATCCTCCTATCCGTTCTATGAATGGAACGTCCATCAAGGAAGTAGACGACTTAAGTACCTTGGGTCATATGTACTTGATAGAAAAAAAGACTTGACAAGAAAGGAACAAGCATGGATCGCCTGTAACAAGCTTGATGTCATATGGAAGTCTGATATTACCAGGGCAACCAAGATTGAATTCTTCAGGGCCTGTGTTGAAAGCATCTTATTGTATGGTGCAGAAACACGGCCTTTGAAGAAAGAGCTTCAAGACCGTTTAGATGGCACCTACACCAGGCTACTAATGCTTGTCCAAAATATGTCCTGGAAACAGCATCCAACTAAGCATCAGATATATGATGTACTCTCCATCTCTACAACTGTGGCACAGAGGAGAGCCTAGTTTGCTGGTCACTGCTTTTGAGCCAAGGACCAAATCATATCGCACCTTTTTTGGAGACTCCCATTTCCAAACAGAGGCTGTAGACAACCAACGTACCCTGATACCATATGTAGAGATACTGGCTTGAACTTCAATGAACTTGGAATTGCAATGTGTAATAAAGATAGTTGACAAAGATGTGTGTCATGTATCTCGACGGAAGTCAAAGGATGATGATGATGAATTTTAAGCAGTGGTCCTTATTTTTATGAGTCATAGAACTTCAATAGTTTGTAGACCTCATGGTTTAAGTTAATTGCGAAGATCTTTGAAAGGGAGATAGTTCACACATTATGTGTTCAGAATTGTCTTAGTTTAAATCCAGAATTTTATTATGACCACTACTACTCCCCGATGTGTTTTTCTTCAAGGAAGAAATTAGCCCTGGTTTTTTATTACCCATTTTTTATTTTTTCCCAATGTAGTTTTTATTGCCTTTATATTTTTCTGGTCTCATCAAAAATTAACTTATTTCATCTGAAAGGCACAGTTAACCCCACCTTTTCTGAAAAAAATTATGCTTTGTAACTCAGCAACCGATAAGTAAATCCATATTAAATGTACTGGACCTCTTGGGAGACCAGTACATTTGTATTGAAAGAGTATGCCAGAATAAAGATAGAATAAACTAAACTAAACTATACATTTCTAGATGTAGATTTGCATGTAGAAGATGATGGTTAGGTCAGTTTTGGACCATAATGTATAATTTTGGACCAAGGTCCAAAAAACCCTTGTTCTTGGACCATTAATTTGTAAACAACCTAAAATACAATATTTCAGAAAATGAGGGGTTAACTGTGCCCTTAAGAATAGATTTTTTTTGTTTTTGCCATTATCCAGTTCCAGAAGAAGCTATCGATCCAAAGAAAACCAAAGCCAACGGCCTAGCAGCCAGTTTACCATGGCTCATCAGAGATTTGGCGCCGAGGCATGTATTAATTCGACAGGAAGAGATCAACCACTCACCGACGAACAGTAGGACAATCTTATACTCACCAAATACACCCTCACCAGTTGATATGGTAGGAATAATGGCTGCCGGCAATGCAAGGTGAGATATCGTTAAAGGGACTAGCTTAGATTTCAGGTTCAGTCAAAATTTATGGAAATGTTTTTAAAAACCTTGAAATTAGAAAAAATGAATTGGAATATTTTTTCTAATAATCCACAAATTCAGGGATATATTAATGATGGAAGTTTTTAAACCTTTTTCACAGCACAAAAGTTGAAAACATACTTCGGAATTTTCAAACGAGATCCTTTGTTTTTCATCAGCGTGATGAGACTGACTCAGATCGTGATCTTTGGGTACTTGACCTGAGAACAGTCTCATAGAAACACGGAAGTTTGTTCGGCCCTCGTCTCGGTTCAGCGTCGACTGGAAGGATCTCGTTTGAAAATTCCGAGTATGATTTCAACTTTTGTGTTGTGAAAAAGGTTTTAAAATTTCCATCATGTTATACCAACACAGATGAACTTTGATGAACATTACTGATAGATTATGTTACTTTAACCTTGTTTTATTGATGCATATAAAAATGTGTAGTTAGAAAGAAGAATTTAGGCTAGTTCCTTTAATTGAAGAAGAAGTTTGTAAAAAAAAAATACTTGTATTGCGGGTCCTCTAAACATCATACATTAGATAATGCAGGTATGTTATGCCAAAGTGAGATGAGGTTTTGGTTCAACCATGACCATAGATATAGAGATACAGACAGAGATATCAGACTCTTTGCTATTTTAATTATGGCGTTGGGGTTTATTTTTGATCAGAGATTAAACCTTTAAACAGGGTTTGTATATTAAATGGTATGAGACCCCCCCCCCTTTTTTTGATCTGTGAACCACGTTTTGGAAGTTGTTGTTAACATGTGATATTTTGTGTCATTTGTTCCAATTTGCAGTAGCAGATCATCTATCAAACTTCTTTGCGACACTATGAGGAAACAGATTATATCCAGGGCATTCTATGGCTGTAAGTATAAGGCCAAAAAATAAATTGTTTGTTTGCCCTCCAGTGGAAAAATTCAAATTTTGGGTCCATCGGTCGGTTGATCCTTTTTTTTTTTTACTCTTCACATATATTAAAAAGAATGATGTCATTCCATGGATTTTATCGCGAATACCAAGCAATGCATGGCTTAATCAAAGATTGTGGGTCATTAGTTAGAGAAAATATGCATTTTATACTTCTAAATGTGACTTTATATTGCTAAATTTTACGTTTTCCATCGAAAATATTGAGTTTTCATATTTTTGAAGAAAAAATAAATAAACTAAAATACCCGACCCAAATTTTGGGCATTTTAGAGTCGGTCACGGAGGGCAAACAAACACATTTTTTTAAGGCCTAATTATACTGACACACATTTTGTCTCGGCAGAATGAAATCCTGATATATGGTTACTACTGATTAATTTGGCAAGGACAAAATTTAGCGGATTTTCAGCTATTTTGCTGAGATTTAATGTACTAGCTTAATTTCTTACACACATCATAGCAAAATGCATGGAAGTTGTGCAAGAGTGTTGTTTTTGTCTCAAAAAGTCTTCCTCCCCCATCATGTTAAGATCAAATCGTCATGTGATTACAAGAAAGACATATCTGCAATAGCTGCTATTTGTCAAAATTTGCATTGTCAAATTTGCATTGCATACTGTAGATTGGCCAGTCAAGGGTCGGTGGTTCTTGAAATGGTACTTCACCTATTGTCACCTGAAAACGATCAAGAGCTGCCGACAAACTGGAAAAGAAACTTTGGGAGATATTTCGCATTCAAGTGATTAGATGTTTAATAAATATAAAATAAGGCAGCCATTGCAGATACGACTTTCTTGTACTCAAATGACGAAATGACATGGTCAGGCTGAATTTGTTTTGTATGACATTTTCTCAACATAGATTTTTGACAGTTGCCACAACAGAAGTGTGTCTTTCATTCCAAGCTAAGATACCCAGGGAGTGGTGGCACTCAAATATAATGTTGTAGGCATAGCGTGACCAAGAAAAAGGTGGATTAGGGTTGTTTTTGAGGACTAATGGGTGTATCAGGTGACACCGTTTAGTGTATCAAAAACAGCAATTTGGGGGCAATTTTCAAGAAATAAGGTACTTTTTCAAACCCTAGTGTGAAAACAGTATCGATAAAATCCCGATTTAGGGTGTGGTTAGGGTAAAAAGGGTATGTTTTGGCTTCAGAACCCTCCACCCTTTAGGGGATGTTTTGAAAAACTGTGGTCACGCTATGCCTGCAACATTATACTTGAGTGGCCCCCGGGTAAGATATGCCCAACTTGACTCCTGAAAAATTAACTAGTCTTTTTTCTCACAAATGCGGAGCAGAGTAACTTTTGACCTTTTCCCTGGAAATGAGCTTGTGTGGTCTGGCGGAACAGTGCTGGTCTCTGAATCAGTAGGTTCAGGGTTCGGACCCCGCTACAGCCAACTGGTTATGTCCTTTGGCAAGGCATTTAATCTCAATTGCTTTGTCAACTCGAGCGATATTTGGGAGCTGTTATGGGGATTATCTAAATGATGATTGAGTTTGCTGCTTGCCAGTAAAACCTCCAATTTGATGCCAACTGATTGTGATGGTTTCCTGACAGCAGCGTAATGATAGCCAGCAGCACTCTGAAAATTTGTTCACAAAGTTTGTAGTGCTATGCAAAAGCTGTACATTGTTATGCTGATGATGATGTTGTAGTTGCTTTGAGAGTACACATTATAAACAAATGCAATTTTAATGTGTCCATGTACGTGCATTTTTGTTGCGTTGTTAATCAAAGGTTAAGATGATGCGTCTTGCACAACGCATACAAACTACAACATGCTCACCTTGAAAACATTTCTGTTCTTAGTTTTCCATTCAAAAACATTTCTGTTCATTGTTTTCATGATCAAAAAGATCATGATTTATGTAGAATTATTACAAAGGCTAGAATTTCTGAATTGATCAATCTTGGAGATTTTAAGATATCTGTTATGAGGCAAAGCAAAAATTTATTTATATAAACAAAAATCCAGGGTAATGCGGCCCTGTATTATGTATTTTTGTTTACACTGTACAATACATTTTTGAGTGACCTACTATAAATTATACCATTTTAGGGGGGATTTATTGTAGTCTAAAATCATGTCCTTTGATCTTTTAGTTTTCCAAATGCACAATACTGTACCATTTCTAACTCCCTTTTGTTTGGAGCATGGGGAAGCTGATCTAAAATGCTTACAGTGCCTGCAGAATAAAGCTGCCAGATTGGTTTTCAGTTCCGGCAGGGACCAGCTTTCTGCACCATTGTTGAACAGTGGACATTGGTTACCAGTCATGCAATGTATTAGCTACAAGTTATTGATGTATGTTTTTAATGTATTCATTCCACCGCTCCAAGTTATATTGTTGAACTCATTCATCTTTTGAGAAACCAATCAACCCATGAATACAGGGCTCGGCTTCGTTCCTCTTCAGATCTCACCCGTCTTTCCATTCCCTGATCTTTTAAGACCGCTGGTGATTCTTCATTCATTGTTTGTGCTCCTCGATTGTGGAATGAACTCCCTATTGATCTGAAAGAGGCAACATCCATCCCTGTGTTCAAGCGGCTGCTTAAAACACACTTGTTTCCTGTGTGGATTTTGCTTGAATTTTCCATTTGTATTTTCATCCTTTTCTGTGTTTGTTTCTTTTGTAAGGCGCTCTGTTCTTTGTAGAGCGCCATATTAAGAACTTGTTAATAATAATAATAATATCTCTACACAGGGTTAGCCCACTGCAGACATTTACGTACAGTGCGGACTCATTTATCAGGTTTGGTGCATCCGGTTATCATAGCGGAAGAAGAACAACTCAATGCAAAGGATGGATTGACGGAAGAAAAGTGGCGGGAATTGTTTGAAGATGACATAGTAAGAACTATTTGTTTGATAACATTTAACGGATTGACCATGATTTTCCAAACTTTGAAAAAGTCTACAGAATCATGTGTCTCTTCCAAAACTTTTATACTCCTTGACTATAATTTCTTTAAGATATCACTCTTGACAATTATTAAAAATATTTCTGTTTTATTTTGAGTTTTTCACCTTAAATTGAGCTCATATTCAATTATATTGAATCGAATATGACCGGGTATAAAGCTGAATCAAAGTGACAGTGTCATTCAGCTGCCAACTGGAATTTTTGGTTACCTGTAACCAGAAATTCAGAGATGGAAATTTTGTCTCTAATTTTAACATTTCTTTGTTTTTGAGAAAACAATGACAATGGTAAGTTTGTATCAGCATGCTGTTCCTGTAACAACAACAACAATTGTAGTGTGGGAAAAAGTGAAATTTCAGAATCGGAATGACGGGCAATCCCTTTAAGGCAACCTGGTAGTAACTCATGAAAAGTATCAAACATGTCAAGGTTTTTGCCATTATCAATGCGGATCCGAACGTATTGAAGTTTAACATCTTGCACAAGAATATAGCATGCAAAGCTCAGCGTGTTTGAACTTCTGATCGACTTTCAATGCCCGGTGATTTAAGTTCAGAACTTATACCACTGGCAGTGCATGTCTTTTTAAAGCAGGTAACTCGTAAGACAAAATAAATCGCATGACTTTGAAATACTGGGTGCCTGTTTCATTTGTATACAGTTTGGCTGTGTACTCTAGATTTTTATTTACATCCTCCAAGAAATTCCAGCATTGAGTTTAAAGGGGAATTGGACAAGTTCAGTATCTTCCCTAAAGTTTTTCCAGACATTTTGGGACTTTTACATCATTTGAAGTATTAGCGGTATTAGGGGAAGCATGCAGAGTTTTGTTGCCAAATTCAACCCCTTTATACCCAAATCATTAGATTTTCTTTCATTATGAATTATCGTTGTTGACAACCAAAAATAGTTCCCCCAGAGATGAAATCTTAAAATCGGCTTTATGAGCAGATTGAAAGGAAAATTTAAATTTGTTTATATGAACTTCAATTGAGGCCCCTAGAACTAAAAGGGGGTTAAGTCACAAAATCTTAAAAATTGAGTTGTGTCAATTTTCTGCTACAGAATTTTCATTTCTACATTCTGTACAAGTTTTGTAGTAATTTGATGATCAGAGGGTGTGTAAGAGTCACTGCGAGATACAGCAATACCATTCAAGACAACACAAATGATATGATGTTTGTGCCATTTTCTCAGTTTGTACTCAGTGTGACTTAACCCCCTTCTGGTTCTAGGGTCCTCAATTTATGAAGCAAAATCAGTGTTGTGCCAATTGAAATTAACCACTTTCCTAACTTATTACACCAATACATACCCAAGATCAACATGCAAAGCAAAATTATACTTTTGGATGTTTTTGACAAATTTGATCGAAATTTGATTTATTTATTTGGTGCTTGACAGTCATATACCGAGCATATAGAGTGTAAGGCGTAAAAAAATAAATTGTTTGATTGTTTTTGTATATGTATCGTATATTTTGTGTTCTTGTATGTGAAACATAGACTTGAAAAAAAAAATTAATCCGACCTACCTACCCTATTTTTTTTTCTATGTTATGCCAATCAAACAATTATTTTGTTTAGGCCTAAATCATCTGCAGATAAAATTCTGAAATTGTGTCCAATGCCCCTTTAATGTGACTTGTGTTTGATTTGTTTCAGATCACAGATGAAGCTGAGCTAATGAGGCTTGTGTATTTTGGCGGAGTGTCACATAACATCAGGAAAGAGGTGACGGATATGGTTCATTCATTTATAATCCACACTCCCCCTGCGGGAAATGTTTACAATCCATACTCCCCATAGGGAAGATTCTAGAAAGGTCTAACATAGAGGGAGTAAATTTAAAATGAACTAGCTGACAGGACAACTGTATTAGAAATTAGCATATCCTCTGTGCAATAGTTTAGATTTAAAGGGACTGGCCTAGATTCTTCCTACTAATTTTTTACCTACATACTTTTCTACTTGAATCGATAGAACAAGTTTATAGTAATATAACCTACCAGTTTATTTTTCCATGATTTTGAGGAATAGTGGAGAAAAGTTAAACCTCACAAAATCTATTTCATGGGTCAAGGTCAATTAGTTAAAAGTAAATCAGTCTCCATTTTTGTTCTTTATTTCAGGTATGGCCATACCTTCTTGGTCACTACAAATTTGGCTCAACAGCCGAAGATAGGTCAGGGATTGACGAAGGCATGCGGCTCCAGTATGAACAAGTTGTCGCAGAGTGGATGGCCGTCGAGGCAATCATACGCCAACGTGAAAAGGACAACCACATAGCAAAATTCTCCTCAGAAAACAGCTCATCCGAAGGACAAATACCCCTCACAGGTCACGACCCCAGTCTCGACAGCGAAGTTTTTGAGATTGAAGAGGACGATGATGAATACGCAGAAAGCGGGGAAGTACGGGAAATGTCGGAGGTAACGAGCGAACAGATGACTGATGAACAGCGCGAGTTTGTGCAAAAGGAAGATTATTTGGTTTTTGAATGTAGGAAGTCGCGTCAGGATACGTTAGAAAGTGAAATGGGGCGTAGCATGAGCGAGGTGTCAGATCGTGAACATGATGTCGTGGGTGATAAAGATACGCCGCAAGGTAGTCCACCGAGCGATGAAGGATTCGGTGATTCCACAAGTTTGAACTTGAGTGAAGGGCGACAGTCGACGAGCCAAAGTGTGAGTAGCGCCAAAGATCTGATCAACAAGGAGGAGACGATTCAAGAAGAAAACGGCGCCATGTTAGAAACGGGCGATGTTGTACTTGAAAGGACTGGTGCTCGGAATTCAATCACAGTCGAGTTGATCAACGGTAACGGGAAAGCTAGTACGAGTGTCGATGAGGATGAGGATGAAGATATGTTGGGTGATAAAGGATTAAACATTCCGGACACGGCCAGCTTGTTGTCGGCTGAGAGTGCTAGCGCTACCGCTTCTCCTGCTTCATCGAATGGTGGAGTTTATTCTGTAAGTAATCTTTGTATAATCTCATAATCAGACTCTAAATTTTGTTGGCCCTGCACTTAAAAAAAAACATTTAAGTTCTTGTGACGTCATACGCAACCTCTGATTTCATTAACTAACAAGACGAAGAACACAGCAGAACATCAGCGACGACAGATGTAGTACATCTGAAAGTACTCTTGGGGTATGTAATTTCTGTAGTGCAGAAGATTAATCCATCACCAATTTAATTCTAAGTATTTTTTTTATATTCTAGTTTGTTCCATGACCTCATTTTGAAACATCCACCACAAAAGAAAGGTCATGACTCCCCACTTGACCTAGTGTTTGACCATGTGTAACATACAAGGGGGGAGGAGAGTTTTGAACTTTACCCAGAAGAAATAGAGACAGGAACGTAATTTTATTACGAAATACTTGGTTGAAAACCAAGAAATGCCTATTCATTTATATGGTAGAAGGGGCCATTTTGAGTGTGTTTTTCTCATATTTAGAATTCTTAGATGAACAAACGGGCATTGTCGGTTTAAAATATGACATGTATTTTTCAATTAGTGTGAGTTTCATCACCAAGTGACCTGTAAAATTATCTTGGAAATCTGTGTTAACAGAAATGAGGTCATACTGCCCTCATTTTACTCCGTATAAATTTTGAAAATCCAGTTTTGGGGGTGTTTTACGACGAATCGCTCTCGTGGAGTAATATTTGACTGCTTCTGATTAAAATGTCAAAAAATGAAACAAGATACTTCAATTTAACAATGCAATATGAAATCTTCATCTTTTATTACACATCATAGGCCAATTTCAAGCTTTTTAGAGTAGGTTCTTTGGATGCCCCATGAGCAAATAGTCTATCGCAAAGATTTACCATGTTACGGACAGCCAATACTTCTTGATCATTTTGCGATCCTAAAGTCATGGGCAAATCACCAAATATCTGCACATGTTCTTCACACAATGTTTCTCATCAATATTTAAAAAGACATATCTAAATTAGAAATCTAGACCAAAAATAAGGCACTCGGGCTGAATTTTAACAGTTTTTGAAATGCTTTAGGTCAACCAGTATGTCACCTAATGGCGTCGTTATTGCGTCGTCTCCTATTATCAGTGGGCACCTATTAGTGGTGTGGACTCTGTTGCTTATTAAATAAGCAAGTGGGAAGATGCCATCACTGTAAAGAAAGTAAAACCACCTATGAGACCATTTTTGCTCCATAATGTACATAAAGACAAGTGGCTATAGGTCCATCCCATCTGGGTAAAGTTTAAAACTTTTTGGTACCCCCTGTATAATTTGCACAGGTCTAAATAGGTTTTGTCAGACTTTGTCACATGAGTGCAAGAAAGTCGTATCTGCAATGGCTGCTCTAAGTTATATTTATTACACCTTGTAACAAGAATGTGAAAAATAATCAAAATGTTCCCGTCTTATGTCAGTGGTTCTTGAAATCAAAATGTTCCCGTCTTATGTCAGTGGTTCTTGAAATGGTTCTTGAAATGGTTGGTGTCACCTGAAGAACCATTTCATACAGTGTGCAATCCAAATTTATGACGTAAGGCAGCTATTACAGATACGACTTTCTTGCACTCACATGACAAAGTCTGACAAAACCTATTTAGAACTGTGCAGATTATACATGGGGTACCAAAAAGTTTTAAACTTTACCCAGAAGGTCCTTATAGCCTGTTCCTGACCCACTAATTGTTTTGAAAAAATATCATTTTACATTTTGTAGTTTTGATTCTGACTCTTTTTACAGACTGAACTCTTGGACACATTCAGTCTCAACCTTCATCGTGTTGACAAAGATGTGCAGCGCTGCGATCGTAACTACGCATATTTCACGACGGGTAATCTGGAGAAACTGCGCAACGTGATGTGTAGCTACGTGTGGGAACATCTGGACGTGGGTTACGTACAGGGAATGTGCGATTTAGTGGCTCCGTTGCTGGTCGTGTTTGATGACGGTAGGTACAATAGGATATTCATGTTGGAATTCAGTATGGAAGCGTTAACGTAACTCACTTATTTACTGGATCATGCACATCCCCTGATCACAGACAGTTGAAAACATTTGTGTGGTGATCATTCGATCATGGTTCAAAACAACAAAGCATGATCCAGTTTGGGTGATGATTGGATTACACATAACACTTCAGTACTGAATTCATACTCACACTAGGAACAGCCAATGTCCATAAAAAGCTACTTTTTGTCCACCCATGTCCGTTGTTGTCGGTTGCACCAATTTCAGATGTCCATCCTTGTCGGTTAAATCACAGACATAGACAGATATGTCCATGCTTGTCGGTACTTTTGCAAATCACAAAAAAGTATGTCCAGTATTGTCGGGTAAAAGTCCATGCATGTACATGGAATATTGATTTTTCTCTCTTTTGCCAGACAGATTTTGTCTGCAAACACACTTCTATTGTTAAAGTTGTTAACCACACTTAGTGGGTTAGAAAATAAATACATTGGATATCCAATACATTGATTGTGTTTAGTCACAGGCCAATGACTTTTCTTTATGTAAATAGCTAGGTCTATTATCTCTAGTTCAGAGCTGAAAATAGACTGAAAGATTTGTAATACTACCCTTTCTATACAATATTATCTGGCTCTTCTAAATACTGTACTGGAATGTACCCTAGAATTTTTTATCCAGAGCTGAAAATAGACTGAAAGATTTGTAATACTACCCTTTCTATACAATATTATCTGGCTCTTCTAAATACTGTACTGGAATTTACCCTAGAA
>JXSR01S007088.1:7457-19878 GCA_000969725.1 Ophiothrix spiculata | reverse complement strand
AGGCACATTTATTTGCAGTCTAATTTACTGAGAATTTTAATTACTTCTTTGATTTACTTTTGAATGTTATATTGTCGTTTTGTAATTATTTTATTAGAGTGTTTTATATGTCTTTAAAAATTGTGATAAATGTATTGTCTGCTCTAAAACTATCAAAACATGCCATAAGAAAATTTTCTGTAAAATGTGTTTAGGTTTAATTCACAAAAAGTGTACTAAATTAAATCATAAACAACTTAACGTGGTTCCAAATGATTGGGTGTGTAGAAAATGTGAAACAACTCAAACTAGAACTGAACTGTCCCTGAAGAAACCCTGCCAATATCCATTTTTATGTGTGGAATAATATATCACCTTGTACTTGAAAATCAATTAGAAAATTAGATCTTTGACCCCAGGAAAAGGTCGGATGACGGAGTCACCATTGACACTTTAAACGCTGGTTTAAGACAAGCAATTTGGCACCTTAACTTTTGAAATTGGAGAATTTGACCATTCTTTTGACCTTTGACCCCCAAGGAATGGTCAGGCGATGAGGTCACCATTGACATTTTTGATCGTTGGTCCAAGACAAATAGTTTGACACCTTAAACTTTGAAATTGGACAATGTTGAAAATTTGACCTTTCTTTTGACTTTTGACCAAAAGGAAAGGTCAAGTGACGGGGTCACAATGAGGTAACCCTGGTCCCTTCACCCAAGTTTGGTCAAAATCGTTTATTGTATGCCAGAGTTATGAGACATCAAAGTGTTGCCAGAAGAAAGAAAGAACTAAAACTGAACTGTCCCTGAAGTGACAGAGACCCTGCCAATTTCCATTTTTATGTGTGGAATAAATATGTCACCTTGTACTTGGAAATCAATTAGAAAATTAGATCTTTGACCCCAGGAAAATGTCGGATGACGGAGTCACCATTGACACTTTAAACGCTTGTTTAAGACACACAATTTGGCACCTTAACTTTTGAAATCGGAGAAAATTGAGAATTTGACCTTTCTTTTGACCTTTGACCCCCAAGGAATGGTCGGACAATGAGGTCACCATTGACATTTTTGATCGTTGGTCCAAGACGAACAATTTGACAAGTGTTTGATTCCGTGACCCCTACGTGACCTTTGAGGGGTCAGGGGTCAGTTGTCATAAAATGGGAGGTGACCCTGGTCCCTTAACCCAAGTTTGATAAAAAATTGGATGGATTGAGCATGATACAAAAAGATATTGGTCGAGCTATGAGTATTACGAAATATCGTGCGAGACGCGCAGCGTCGAGCTCGATATTTCTAAAACTCATAGCGAGACCAATATCTTTAAGTATCATGCAAAAAAATCCATCCAATTTTATCATTATTATGTTCAAAATCTGACATTTTGTTTTCTGTCCGATATCCCTGTCCGATTTTTTTGGAAATCGGTCAGCTCAGAATATAATAATGGTCAAAATCTGTCAATGTATGCCAGAGTTATGAGACATCAAAGTTTTGCCAGAAGAAAGAAAGAAAGAAGAAGAACTAGAACTGAACTGTCCCTGAAGTGACAGAGACCCTGCCGATTTCCATTTTTATGTGTGGAATAAATATGTCACCTTGTACTTGGAAATCAATTAGAAAATTAGATATTTGACCCAAGGAAAATGTCGGGTGACCATCCATGTGTCTAAGATACAGATCGTAATGACTCTCGTTTTTACAAAGGAGAAACTTGGTTTATTGAATTATATTAAAGCAACGCCCTGTATAATTCTTTTGTCCAATGTCCGTTATAAGTGATTATCTTTAATCGTATGTAGTGTATGCCCTATTGAAAACAAATTGTATCTAAATGAAGACTCGCACTCCCAACACAATGGAAATAATAATCCGCAAAAGAAAAAAAAAAGAAATTTTCAAAACGAATCCAACCGTTCGAACCCACGGTCCTGATATTAGGAGTCAAGCGCGCTAGCCACTGCGCCAGCTGGCTGATTGTGTACTAGATGGGTTTTACATATATATATTTTATATGGTTACGCATGCGCAATGATAGAAATAGCTCCTTGAATTGGAACGTCAATATTTAGGGCAGTTCTCAACCAAATTTCATGTTTGACCCCTGAAATTAATCAGAAAAATATACTTAGTAGAGACATCTTGGTTAGAAATATCAATTTTAATATTTAAAATGTATTATAAAGGTCACAAGCTACCACTATCAAAATCAGTTCTTCAACAAGTCGCAAACCGAATTCCGTTTGTTTTCAATCCTTGAGACCAAGTTAAGTATATTTATATATATTTCTAATACAGATTTATCGAGCTTTGGGATTGTTTCAAATTCCTGTTCGTGTAATAGTCAGGTTCCAAATATCCAATAGAGGATACTGTTACAGGTATCAGGTGGTACATATTGGCCAATCAGGAATAACTATTGGTAGCTATCTTCCACGAGCAGAATGTAAACAATGTGTGTACAATCGTGTTACCGATCGTACGTACTAGATCAGTAGCAGAGATTTGCTGTTGATAGTTTAACAAAAAGAGGGCAGTGCATTTAAAAACAATACGATACATTAGCGTCTAGTCCTTGTGATACTCGATGATCCCGTCAATATACAAACCAACCAGAATAACCGCTACATCTTGTATTGATAACTTACTCACAAACAACGAAAATATATTTCAAAGTAACATTGTAATAACTGATATTAGTGACCATCTTCCGACAATTTTAACATGTAATCTGTTACGCCGAAATCGCGTGATGGCCGAGATCACGTGATTTCGACAAACGCTTGCCGAGATCTCGTGATGACGGCATAACGTATGCCGAAATCACGTGATTTCGGCAAAATTTGTCTGCCGAGATCACGTGATTTCGGCAGGCATTTTTTTGCCGAAATCACGTGATTTCGTCAGAATATTGCTTTTCCACCGTGTACTGACTGTTTAAGTAAAAACGCGCATGCGTTTAACCAGCCTGTATTCAGAAAAGTTGGTGATTCACTCATATCTCGTGTTTTCGGCATTCGCTCTGCCGAAATCTCTATGATGACTAAATATCACGGGACCTCGGCATAACAGCTATCATGCATTTACGGCATTAACACTGCCGAATTCGCAAGACCATTACGTATTCTATTAATATTCATAAGCATATTTTGATTTGTGATGGCCGGCGATCGGATTATGTACAACATGATTTGACAAGAGGGACTTTAAGGGTCATCATCAAGCACAGCAAGCTGAATCCATATGTTAAGCTCTTCCTCTAGGACCACAGAGCATCATGCATGATTTAATAAATATTAAATTTGCTGAATGGCCCTGAAGCTGCAGATCGCGCACGCACGAAATTAAATCATCCGACTTGATCTTGTTCAACACACAGCCTGTTACCACAATGGTTACAAGCTGGATATAGCGCACGAATTGTACGATATAAAACCGGAAGTTGGTGATTCACTCACATCACGGGTTTTCGGCATTCGCTCTGCCGAAATCACGTGATGACATATGTCATGCGATTTCGGCATAACAAATCCTAGTAGAACTAGTAGTAACACAATTAAGCATGATCAAAAAAATGTATATAAACGAGTAATGAGTGATGATAACGTAAGCAATCTTAAGAAAAAATTATCAAAAGTGAAATGGAATGAAATACTTAATGATATTGATGTAGACGATGATTATAATACGTTTATTGAAACGTTCGAAAAATTGTACGACGAATGTATACCTATTTACTTTTAAAAGGGAAAAAAAACCTCATCCTAATCTCCAAAAATTTAAAACTTACAAAAATAAGCTGAATATGCTTAAACGAAAATCAAAGTGAATGTACTTATTTAAAAAAAAAATGAAAAATAGAAAAACAATATGAAACAAACCTGGAAAGACATAAACATGGTAATTGGTAAAGATTACAAAACATCATCACAATGTAAGTTCCAAAGTGACAATGGTATAATAACAGATCCTCAGCAGATTTCAAACATATTCAACAACTTCTTTGTTAACGTTGGCCCGAATCTTGCATCAGAAATCAAACATGATGGTAAAGAATATTATGATTATCTACATAATATGGCAACTAGTAATATGTACCTAGCTCCGATAGTTGAATCAGATATTCTAAAGATTATCGACAAGTTGACCCAAGCAAGAGTGCTGGATATGACAATATTGGAAATTCTATAATTAAAAAAGTGTGCAATTAAATTGTAAAACCACTTTTTAATATATTTAATTAATCCATATCAACAGGTTTTGTGCCAGAAAAATTGAAAATAGCAAAAGTTATTCCAATTTACAAAAAATCGGATGCTGATGTATTTTCTAATTACCGCCCGTGTCACTTTTACCGTGTTTTTCAAAAATTCTAGAGAGACTGATATTTGACCGATGCATTGATTACATTGACGCAAACAAAATCCTAAATAATAAGCAGTTTGGATTTCGTCCGAATTATTCTACGTATATGGCTATTGCACAACTTGTTGGTAAGATGAATAATTCTGTAGAACAAAATGAAACAACTATTGGTTTATTTTTAGATCTCTCTAAAGCCTTCGATACAATTGACCACAACATATTGATACATAAATTAGAACACTATGGTTTCCGTGGCATTGAACTTAATTGGTTTGAGAGCTATCTTAAAAATAGAAAAACAATACTATAACGATTATACGTCAGATACGAAAAATATTGTATGTGGTGTCCCACAGGGATCGATCTTGGGACCTTTATTATTTATATTGTATGTAAACGATATTACAAATACATCATCTATTCTAGATTTTATATTGTTTGCGGATGACACAACTATTCTTTACTCAAGTAAGGATATCAACAACAATATAAACATAGTAAATAAAGAACTGAATGAAGTTTCAAATTGGTTTAAAGCAAACAAATTGTCAGTGAATGCCACTAAAACGAACTTTATGATCATGGGGACGTCTCACATGATTTCAGTCAAAACTAGTAGTAGTTTATCGGTTATATTAAACGATACAGTCTTAGAAAGAGTGAAAAATACTAAATATCTTGGTGTACTAATTGACGAATGTTTGACCTGGAAAAATCATATTGATTGCATTTCAAAAACTTTATCAAGGATTATTGGTGTCATGGACAAACTTAAGTTCTCCATTCCAACCCGTATTCTCCATACCCTGTATTTTTCACTAGTATCACCGTATCTTAACTTCGCAATCCTAATTTGGGGAAATACCTGTAAATCTTATCTTGACAAAGTCATCAAATTGCAAAAATGGGCAATTAGGACAATATCTAAAAGTCACTTTCGTAGTCATACAGCTCCTCTTTTTGCGAACAACAACATTTAACTGTAACAGATTCATATACCCTTGAACTTGGCGTCTTTATGTTTAAATATCATATTAATGATTTACCTATAGTGTTTTAACGACTATTTTAAAAAACGATCTGATATTCACGACTACCAAACAAGACAAGTGAATGATTTAAACATCACTTTTCATTAAAAAAAATCATTTACTGACAGTTCCATCCGATCACGTAGCCCTCTCCTTTGGAACTCATTATCATGTGAGATAAAAGAATCAAAAAGTGTAAAACAATTTCGGAACCGACTTAAGCAAAATATTATTAAGAATTATAACTAAATTCTAAACCACTTTGAACACGTCCTTTGAGTTGTCTTTTTTGAATGAGTGTGATGTCAGGTAGTTAATTGTTTGTCAGCATATTTAGCATTTGTCTAAAACTTATGATTTTTTGTTTTTGCATAACAGGGAAGAACTATTTCAGGCCTTACTGGCCTTCCAGTTCTTTCCTCCATAAAGTCTGTTTTTGTATTACTTTTGATGTATTTTTTATGGAATAAAAGAATATGATATAACAAAGTGTGAACATGAATTTGTTGATGGATGATTCCGCATTAGGTTTATCAAGTAAACTTCAGTGTTGAATAACATATATGTTATATAGAATTATATATTTACAGTAATTATTTACAAGGACATTAATATCAAAAAAAAACCTATGTGACTGTCACGTCGCGACAGATACGAAACGCACATTTTGCTGCCTTCTCGCAAAACGCGGTACACTATGAGCAAATACTACACCACAGTGTAGTATGTGTAGAGCTCCTAATTTAGTGTAAAGATACAGTTTGTAAGAAAACTAATTTTCTCAATAATGAATATTAAAAAAAAGATTCAAACAGATACGAAACGACAGATACAAAATTTAGGAATAGGGAATACAATGGTTAAAAAGTATTTTTAAAACATCTCCCATGCACTTTTTCTTTTTCAGAAAGTCGAAATTTCAACATTTCTCTAACCAAAGTTGCACGGTTTATCGGAGAATGAGCCTTTTGTTGAAAACGTTTGGTGACTTACAACACTAAGTATCCGTTATTGATTAGACGATTCATTGGAGTTATATGTTTATAGATAACAAAACTTGTTGCACAAAATATTTGGTAGATCAAAAAAACAAAAACTTGACCCTAAGAATATAACACAGATAAAGTGATCAAAGAAGCCTAATAGCTTTTCAAGCTTAATAGCCTGAGGTGTAGGCTTAAACGGCTTAGGTGTTGAAGCACAGTTAGGCCACAACTTTGTGCGGCCGGCACCGACCTGGCCATACCCTTTATTCCAAGATGGCGACCGTAGGCTTGATTTTTCACCTCAATATTATTGTAAAATATTCATTACATGTTTTGGCATTATCTAGAGGTACAAAATCAAGCCTATGGTGGCATTTCATTAGGTGGGTATGCTAAAAAGGTGGTGTTGTTACATTTTTTCATGGGTTCTCGAACTTATTTTGATGTAAATTCACTATTCCTTAGCCTATTGACTTGTTTAATGTCTCATTTGAAAGCTTATACTTTCTGCTATTTGTGGCAGTAATTTTGTTTTCATGGGTTACATAATTTAAGAGAGACAATGGTTTGAACTCGGCAGTACAAGGGTGGTGGTGCCTAAGGATGCGGTGCCTACGGATGCGGTAGATACCCAAATTGAGACAATATCGCCATTTTGGAAGGTTTGACACTGCTGGAACATTCACAAATGGATTCTGTGACCTCAAATACATACAGATAGTCACCAACATGGCTAAAATTTGTTATATAATTACAGTAATTGGCAAATTTATCATTTTTAGACTTTTCTAAGATTCCCTCTCCCCTCGATCAGTTTTTTGGGCAGCACCTTCTCATTTTTTGTCCGATTTTGACAAATTTGGTGTCAAAATGTTCAGGGGATCAAGCTGCATCAAATAGGAATTAGGAAGGAATGATTTGAGACATACCATTTTCTCTCCTTGTATAGCCCGCCTCTAATTAATTGAAGGTCATCATCACCAAGACCCTAAGGATCTGTTTCAAGTTTAATGCATCAAAGTAACTATTAAAGTATTTAGAACATATCCTGAAAAAATGAACTGTTTGCCATTAATCATTCCAATTTATGACTTGCTTTAGTAAAAACAGGCAATTTTGAGAAAAACGCTTTTGAAAATTACAGTTTGCATTGCCGTCTATGGAGTAATTAACCATTAATTAGCTCATTATGCCAAAACAAAGGAGATATTTGGCTAAGAAGTTACTTGAATTGAAAGAGATCAATAATATTAACATCATATCAAACAATTGTTTTTTTGACCATTTTGACCATGTAACACATTTTCACCCACCTCATGAAATGCCACCCTATGTGTTTTTGTAATACGTCTACCCAAGGGGGGGGGGGGTTATTGCCAATATTGGCATCATACAAAGCCATTTAAACTGCTATTATTTTACATGCATTAAAATGATTACATTTAAAGTAACGTTTCAAGGTATTTAAAGGTTGAATTACATCCCAAATTGGCGGCCATTTTCGATCTTTCAGTCATATTGTTTAAATTCGTTCTTGAGCTATAGATAGGAAAAGCCATTCTTTCATTGCTAGCAGGTTCCCTTTCACTAATATTGAAGGGAATATTTAACTTAATGTGATACTCAGGAGTCTTAACATTAGAATACAATCAAAATAATGGGAAAATGGCCGCCATTTTGGATCCCGGCAGCCATATTGGATTTGTTTAATTATGCAGAATTTCTTTTAAAATAAATTGTTTTATTTCTAAGCCATACTTGGATGTTCTTGAGTTATATTTTAACTAAAAAATGCAATTTTAGCACTTTAAATGACCCAAATATGGTGAAAATGGCGGCCATTTTGAAATTGACTGGTGACCCCCCTTGCACAAGAACAAAAATGTGGCAAATACTTTTTGGCTTCTCTGGTGTTTTTTCTACAACATATCAACATTTAATGGACAAAATTGCCTAGACTATAATACCGCCGCACGTTAAAAAAATCACAAACGCGAAAATTAAAGCGCGCGGAAATGATCCAAGATAGCTCAAAATTTAGCTTTGCGCGAAAATATTGGCGTTTACAGTACTTCGCGTTTTTCCGCTGACGCGCGCAAAAACAAATGTTGGGTTTCTGACCGCGTCAGTATCGAATCGAGGATAAATTGGATCAGACGCGTCAAACGTTAGCTGAAAGTTTTTATAGGACCTTTGCATGTATTTTCACCACTGAATTTACGTAAAATGACGTTTGTCGCGTATTCGACCAATTCGTCGAGTCCAGTCACTTTCCGGGTCATTTTCACATAGTGTGAACAACAAGATTGGATTGAAATTGCCTTTTGTTTACCAAGTGAAAGGATACATACGGCAAAACCCCAAAGCGCTGTACAAATGGGAACAAACTTATTAAAATATTTATATTTTAAAGACGTTATAACAAGTGAAAGGATACATACGTCTAAACACACAGAGATCACTGTCTACTCTTCTGTTTATGTTACATACACATTTTTCTGTCCCATTTGCCGTTGTACAATCTGTAAAGGAAAAATATCAAATATTATAACAGAAATTAGCTGTAGCTGGTTTTCAATATGGGTACCAAGAAGAGGTGGATTCGTCACGTAACGAATAACGTGTGCATCACTTTTTGTAACATCTACTATAATTATCCCCTAAAATTTAATAATTTGGGTATGATAAGGATAATTTATTAGTCTTTCAAGAGATTAATGGTCAAACTATATTTCTTATGGGCTACCAAATATTTGGTGCAACAACAAGTCTTTGTTATCTTATAATCTGATATATAATCCCAATGTATTTCCTTATAATAACGGAGGCTTCGTGATGAAAAATCAATACACCACATGTGAGGAGTATTTGTTGATTTACAACACTAAGTATCCGTTTTTGATTAGAAGATTCATTGGAGTTATATATTTTAGTTTATAAGATAACAAAGACTTGTTGCACAAAATATTTGGTAGATCAAAAAGAACTATAATTTGACCCTAGGAATATAACACAGATAAAGTGATAAAAAAAGCCCAATAGCTTTCCAAACTTATTAGCCAGAGGTGGGTGCGATTGAGCTTTCGTCATGTTCGTGAATATTTTGTATCAAGTTTTCTAGAATATCTTTTCTAAAATCCAGTAAAATTGTATAACTTTGGTATGATGTTAAAAGTAATATATATGGATTATCATGTTAAAATTAACCCTCGTCGTTGCAACCCCCACCAAAGGTTGTTTTGTTTGTTTGTTTTTTTCTCGCAGCAAAAAAACACGAATTTTTTCGATATACGGGACGTTGAAGGCATTGATGCCCAATATCACTGATAGCCAAACATGTAGTACCATAATTACCTACACGTTATGGAAAAACCTTACAATTTTACCAAATCACTCCAGAGATAAAAGTTGCATCGGAGCAACTTTAGATAAACCTAAATTTATAACTATAGAACAAAATATCAACCAAAGTAGGGCTGTATTTTTTTCTTATTTAACCCTCGTCCACCTAAGGTATTTCCTACTACGTCTTACCACCTAAGGAAGGGGTTCCCCCCCCCCCCCCTGTGGAAATGAAATTGACGCACCAAAAGTGTGGTTGTTTTATACCATTGTATAGGGTAGGGTCTACTCTTTCTAATGATACTAAATCATGAAAATCGGTCAAGGCGTTACGTAATTATGACCGCATAAAGTACTTTAGGTAGGGAAATTTCGCCGAAATCTTATTTTCAAAAATTCAAATATTCGCTATAAAAGTTCTAAATATCGGATTTCATCGAAAATTTTTGCTAATAAATAAAGGAAATATTAGTTCTGCCTTGTTCTTTAAGTTTAAGCTTGTTACCATGCAGATATTTGTCAAAATAACGACTTTTATATAGGGGTGTGGTTACCTACCTACCCCTATACCCAAGGACTTTGACGGCTTACTCTACCCGTAAGGATGTAAAAACAATATTACTTAGATGCCCGAGTCACTTTGTTTTGCATTTTGGGGTACTGTGGTCACATATTTTGTGGTGATACTGTCTAATATTCATAATAAAAAAATAATCAATCAAAATATTATACATACGATCAAATTTTATCTTTTTCCGTTTTTCCATGATGAATTCATTTTGAAGTTTTTGAAATCCTTCATGTCCTTCGGAATCTGCGTCCTCTTCGTATTCCTCATTGGCTGATATTAACGCCAAAGTTACGAAAAAGATGAGAACGCACAGAGCAACCTTCATTATGATACCTGCAAAATAAAGTTTGAAGAGTAAATTATTTTGTAAAACTCTCATTGTTTTGAGAGGTTTCAATGCTAAAGTTAAAGTCAAAGTGTTCTTTAGTTTTAAAACAACTTAGATGAATTGCATGTGTCTGAGTATCATTTAATTAGAATCTTTTAAAGACTACTTATATGAACATTTTACTAAATGTGGCCGTCCATCTCCAACAAGCTGTAAATGCAGTAAAACTTCAATGTTTGCTACAGGTGAAAATACATGTCAAGGTCGTAATTTGCCGATATTGATTTTTGACAGATTCATAATCCTTGTGCTTACTACAAAATACAAGCAAAGTTTCATTTCTATAAAATGATAGGAAATGTGAAATAAATCTGCATATTTTTAAGACAATCAACCGAAAATATGGGGCTTACTGATCATTTTAACGCGTTTAACTCAGTTACCGTACTTTTCTATATAGAAGCAGAGGTGCCTCTAAACGGGAACTAAAAAAAATCCGGACACACGGGATAGCGCAATCCTTTATCAAACAACTGGTTATTAAGGATACGTGAACAAACTAATGTTTTGCTCGATATATTGAAACGCATTGAATCTCAAATCAGTTGGAACTGTTACGCAGACTTTAATTCGTACCTGTATTGATTGGAAGTTTGAGTACCTTTGAATTCTATACAAAGCATATCGTCACCCTAATAAAATAATGCCCTAATAACAAAATGGCGAAATTGAGATTTTTGAATAAATCAGTTCCTTAGACTAAGAGGCACCTACTGTGAGCATTGTGTAAAAAAAAATGCGGCTTTGAACATCTGCTAAGTAATAAACCAAAATGAAAATGGCCTATCTGACGCTTGTGAGATTTTATCATAATTTGGCCTAAGTAACATCACTTGGTAGATATGCCATTTTCATGGCTCCATTCAACCAATAAATATAACAGGTTCAGTTCAGTAGACGATCACAATGGAAAAAGATCAGTCAAATAGCTATTGATTATTCATGTATTGTTGAGATGATAAGGAGAGAGAATTTGACCTATTCTTTTGTCCAATGTCCGTTATAGGTGATTATCTTTAATCGTATGTGTATACCGTATTGAAAACAAATTGAAGACTCGCGCACTCCCAACACAATGGAAATAATAGCAGGATAACATGATACTTAATGTGTGGAACGTCATCCTTGACAAGGCTGGCCTTTATCGGTGAGGGATCGATCCTTTTGAATTAGCGCCAGATTTAAAAGAGAAAACAATTCAAAGTATTGACTGCACCAAAATGTATAGTAAAGCCCTCTCTCTCTTAAAGGTATTGCCCATTCCCTAACGACAAAATCATTTTACTTCCTGTCCTTTGTCAGTAATAGAGATAATGTAAAATAATACCATACAAAGAATAGTTCTTCGGACTTTCCCTCTCATCCAGGGGGGGGGGCATTAAAATATAATGCTGAAGGCATAGCGTGATGAAGAAAAGGGTGAATTAGGGTAGTTTTTGAGGACAGAAGGTTGATTCAGGTGACGCCGTTGAGGGTATCAAAAGCAGCTATATAAAGAAATAGGGTACTTTTTCAAACCCTATAGGGTTAAAACGGTAACGGTAAATCCCATTTAGGGTATGCATACGGGAAAGGGATATTATTTAGCTTAAGAAAAAAACCTTGGGGTGTTTTGAAAAATCATGTGGTTGCGCTATGCCTAAAGCATTATACTTGTGTGAATCCCCCTGGGCTTCTTATGGAAGCAGTGACTGGAAAAGGGTAGGTTGACCCTATGTTGGATATCGCACGCAGCACATACCCGTAAAGGTTTT
>JXSR01S007087.1:22954-48340 GCA_000969725.1 Ophiothrix spiculata | reverse complement strand
TTCATGGAATAATATAGACTACATGTATAGGGGAGAGGAAGAAAACATGTTAAACATTTAATTTAGGCCTATGCTTTTACCATCAAAAGCCTGCCATGGGCCTCAAACTGAGGCTAATAGAACTAGGTTTTATTACAATAAACAAGTTCTGTTGATTCATGTAAACAAATATGGAGGTAAAACAATTAGTAGGAAGAGTCTAGGCCAGTCCCTTTAAGTATTTCTTTTCAATAAGTGACCTATTAGCAGTCTGGTCCTTCTCACTTTGCTGCGACTACTATTTGATCGTGTCATACCGCGATTCTGTAAGTTCGCCATCTGTTGTTATGAAGTGAAAATGGTGCAGAATTCTTCAGACTAGCCTGCTAGATCGCTTATAAACTTGTAATCAGGGAAGTCATGTGACTGATAGGACTTGTGGATAATTTTGGTTACCAATGGCAACAGCAGCTTATCTTACAGACACAATATGGTGGTCCTGTCAACAATAATTACGAGATTTCAGGGACAACGAAAATTCCTTCAATGTATCGCTATAATACGCGACCAGCGTCACGTTTGTCACTGCATTGCGCGACCAGGTGGACTTTTTTGTCAAATACCCAATTTCTGTCATTGATTCATTTCGTTAAATAATTGTGATCTGTGTCAAGATATGTATAAATGAAAAGTTTGAAGTTTCATGTGTGATAAAATGTATATAAACCACTATAAAATGAACGATTCGTCAGATTTTTCAGACCCCGAACTTAGGCTTGATTCAGTCATTAATCCATCTCTTTTCGCTGATTCCAGCAGACAACGTTGATAACCAGGTAGGAAACCTTACAGAGTTGTCACACAGGACACATACAACATTGCTAGACCATGGCATGACCAGGATTTAACATGGAAATATCAAAGTAAACATGCTGAGAGGACAAACTTACATTTTGTGTTTATTGTAGATGGCGCTCTGACGGAGTCGCTGTTACTCGCGATCGTAGTGGTCGCTGCAAAGTGAGGCGGACTTGACTGATTAGGAGGGCACATCCCAGTTTGGCCAAATACTGGTATGTGAGTACCCCCTGGGGGCCCAGGGAAGGGGGTTGGGCAAATAACCCTCCCCCGAGCCCTCCCCATTGTCCCCCACCCACTCTGGGTCACTGACACAAAGTTAACACTGTCAAAAAAAAAATGTGTGTGCTTCGTGCCATTAAAGATATTTTTGTTAATTATCAATATTTGTCATTTTTGTGCAAATTTCAAGATTTTTCAATATTTTAAGCTTTCATTTATATTAGCAGATTTGACCATTTTTGTTCTGACCATTTTGCTCCAAAATGTTTTGCCCCCAGATATTCCCTTTGCCATTTTGACCTCCAAATCCTGGTACTGCCACTGTATTATCTCAACAAAAATATGCAAATTGTACATTTGATTGAATAAAGTTATAAGAGACAGCATTTTTTTACCTCTAAATCTTGTTTTTCTGTTAACAAGGTCTAAACCAATCTGTGTTAAGAATTTTTTCAATTGATAAAATTGTTAAAAGCATTGGACCATAATTATATTATTTTTTGCAGTTGCACATTTTTGGGTAAACAAATATTTTGTAGGCCTAGTATCCAAGATGGCATGATAGAAGTTTTGATTCTAATGGAACCCTATTTTATTCTCTAATAATACAGATCCAGAATCTATGATCAGATTTCCAGAATAACATGGACATACTGGAAGAGAATGGTTTTGTTTTATTTGCTGAATTGACAAGGGCATATCTTGGTCCTTCTTTCTGTCTACACAACCTGACAAGGAATGAACAGTGTGCTGAGGTGTCAATTTACATCCAACAACCTAGGCTGACCAGCCTTTTCCCTGTCATCTGATTGGCTCACACCATGACTGAGGCACAAATCCATCCCATAATAAGTGGAATATAAGCAACTTTCAGCTCAGCTGGAGAGGTGGAGTCTAGGCAGCAAATTTGTTTTTTACTTCTCACCGGTGGTCACAAAGATTGTACAGCCATGTATAGCTTTGTAGACCTAGTGTCTCGCCATAGGCAAACCATCTTAATTCTGATGATATTTGCAGCATGCCTGATTGCAACAACCAGCGCCCAAAGTTGTAAGTCAACCACTCTCATTATTATATATATATATATCCAAATTGCATGATGATGTACTTTTTCCAGGTCTTAAAATTATACACAAAGATATACTTTTCAAATTTCAATCTATTTTTCCATATTTTCAATCTTTTTCGATTCTCAATCGCAATCTTCATTCCTAGCACAACTTTACTATATCAGTTCTATTTTTTCACTATTTTGAGATCTCTTGAATCCCCATGCATGATGAGGCTGATGGTGTTGTGTTGCTTGTGTTTTTGTCTCAAATTCCCCCGACCCCCCTGAAAATGTTTATATGCAGGTACTAGGTTAAGATCTTTAAAAAGCTACTAATAGTACATACAGGTTGGTCTATTTAACAGTCAGGTATGTAATTTGTCAAATTTTCTGAGCTACAAGTTACAGACGTTATATTGGTTGTTTAGATTATGGAAAGTTGGTGGTTTATATGTTTTGATAGCTTGGTTTTGTTATAGTTTTAATTAGGCTGAGTGAGAGTTCAGACCCGCTATGGGGTAGGGTGACTTATCCCAAATCTCTCTTCAGAATGTCAAGTTCAAAGATGCAAAATTGATGTATGTTTTTTTTTTTAAAGTCTGAAAGTTAGCTTGGAGGAGCTGAAGTTGACTTTAATAAGAAGTAAAATTGTTTTAATATTAAGGAACAGTTGCCACAGAATGTTGATTATAAATTTGTGATGTGTGTAGTATTTTAGATAAGATTATCTCAAATCATTATACATGTTGGCTAGGCAGGTGTTTAAGCTTACAAATGAATGTTGTAGGCGTAGCTTGTTGTATACTGGAACGTGAACGTGCAGTACAAAAAGTTCTGGTTTGATCTCTATCTAGTGGTTTTGGCGGTGTATTTTTGTATCTTGCTATTTAAGGAGCTGTAAATATAACATTGTGTATTTATTCTCCATGAATATTTTAGTAGGGTCGCAATTTTCAAGATCCGTTTCTTTTCGGTGATAAAATTCTCTCTGATACTATGATAGGTAATGTCCACTGTATGGTTTGTCTTAAATCTGGTACGTGTTAAATTGTTGATCTAAATTAAAGGGGCATTTCATGATCCACTTTTCATCTGCAAGGTCACGTTTATCAAAATTAAGTTAGTAAGCCAGTAAGAATCCTTGACTGATAAATGTTATAATCCCTAAATGTGCTTGCAATTTCGAGAAAAGTGTGAAAATGTGTCATTTTCTAATTATTGTCGGGGGGCCCGACAGTAATTACAACACAGTAGTCTATGGAGATTTTCAAAACACTGAAAAGCTCGTAACTTGAAAACATTTTGTCGGAATCCAATGAAATTGTCAGTATAGATGTACGCTGTGCTCTTCTTTTGATTTAGCTAGAAAAGAGGCAAGTCGGAATCGTGAATTGCATTTTTAAGTCTTCGGTCAATTTTGGAGCACTTGATAGCCAGGTTCATTGCAAAAATAGGTGATGTTTTAGAAGTTTTAAGGGCTAGTGATCAAAATGAATTATGTGCTTCATCATTATATTGCTCTCCCAGGGGGGATTTGTTTACATTGTTTACATTTTATATTCCACTAATTGTTGATTATCAACAAAGTAGACCGTATATATATATTTACCAAGCTTTTAAAGTGTTTAGGGAAATGTAGACTATTAGGCCTACAAGCTGAGTAATAATCCTCATTTGCCTAACGAGGTGCGAGGTGCAATTGGCACCTGGATGGCAACTCACTAGATTATCTCAAGTTTATCTAGGTCCTTTTTTCTTAATTGACCTGCGGTGGGCTCGCTGTAGACCCATTACATAATATCATTAGCATAGGAAGTGAATCTTGCAAAGTAGGTAGAGATAAAAAACAACACATTAAGCATATTTTAGTTGACCACCTGTCCGGTAGCCTTTGTTTTAAGTATGGTTGTAAGAGATAATACATGTTTGACCTAGGCCTGGCCAGTGACCGAAGTGGTCAGTTTGAGAATTCTAGTATCGATGTCTAATAAAAATGACTAAGGTTTTGTAGTTTTTCAGTTGTTTATACGCTGGCATATAAGTTAACATATTATTATTAATAACCAAATGATAACTTGCAGATCTTTAGGCTTAAGTAAGTATAGATATTAAAGATTTTCGAAATTTTTAACCTAAGCGGCAAAGGTCATTGGCACAAAAGGTAAACAATAGTTGAATAGATTGTGCTTAAAACTGAAGTACAGAAACAAATATTGATATCATATATTTATATATAGCTATCATTCCCTTCTCAAAAGTTGCAATATAGATTTTTCGTTGTCATACGGGGCGCAACATTTGATTCTCAGGGGGGGTGCATGGAAGTTTTTTGAAGAAAAAAAAATTGCCGCCGAAGTCAGCAAAAAAATCTTCACCCAATGACAAAAAGAAAAAAAAACCTTTACCCAACTATTTCAGGATAAAGAAAATCATAAAATGCAATTTAAAAAAAAAATCCTGCTGCCAAAAAATAAGAAAAAAAAATATGACTCTCCCAACTTCCAATTCCACCCCTTGAGAGTCAAATGGTGCATCCCTAAATAGTAATAGTATTACATAATATCATTTTAATTTGTCCCTGCTATCACATGAAGTGAATCTTGCCAAGGTGGTTCAGATAAAATAAAAATAAGCATAGTTTTTGTTGGAAACTTTTCCAGTAAATTTTTATTTCCATACATTAGGACTTGGTTCCTTAAAAAGCCATAAAATTTATGAGTTGTCTGTCGCTTTTTTCAACTCGTACTAAACAAGTCAACTTTTTCTAAAATGCATTTTTCATCGTCTATTTTGCATTAGGCCTACTCCCTTTTTTCCTGATACACCTCCATACATTTTTCATCATCTAATTTGCATCAATTAGGCCTACTACCTGATTTTTTTCCCCGATAGACCTCCATGTCTCTTTGATGTAATGAAATATTGAAGAAATTCAAACTTTTGAGCTTTTTAATTGATGCATTTATGAATTTTAAACTTGATAGCAAGAAAATTAGGAATTTGATAGTTAAAGGCATTAGCTATAATGATTGTCAATGTGAATTTCAAGTTTATGCGACACTTGTTGATTTTATTGCATCTTTAGGAAGTACTTCCAACTACCAACTTATATCCTCAACAATTTCTCTTGAGTACGTGTTCATGAATTAAATCCAACAACTATAATGCTTTTGGCCATTATTTAAAGTTTGAAAATTATGATGTTTATAACACCACAAGTCCAAAAGTTACAGTAGGCCTGGCACATTTTCGAGTATGAAATGACTTATATGACCGAGTTGTGGTAGCCATTGCTTTTTGGGTTTTGGTCATTATTTTTAATTTTTGAAAATTGTAGAAAATATTCACCCAAGTCAAAAGTGTAGGCCCATCACATTTTTGATTATGACATGACTTGTGTGAATGATGGTTGAAATGATTGCAGCCATTTTTAGGCCTATTTTGTGAAAACCATATCTTTTTTTGAATTTAAAGACTTTTTCTCTTGACAGTTGGAGGGTAGGCTTATATCCAGGGTTTTAAAATGCTTACAACCATTTGAGTGGGTAGATGATATTTTATATGTGAAAATGTGAAAACCATATCTTTTTAAATTTGAGACTTTTCATGACAGTTGTGGGTGGGGGAGGGTTAGGTTTATGTGATCCAATGTTTTTTGAATGCTTGCAGCCAATTTAGCTGGTAGAGGGTAAACTATAGAGGATAAACTATACACATGAAACTGTATCTTTAAAATTTTAAACTTTTACATAACAAGGGGGTGTTAGGTAGCCATGTTTGGCCTATGATCCCATAACATGAATGATGAGATGACAATCTGTGCTGTGATAAATTGATAAACTCAAATATCTGGTAATGATACAAGAACATGTTTTTTAGCAGTTGAACCCTGAACTACCCTTGAACTAGGTAGAATACAAGGCAAAGCTCTGGCCTCCACAAAGTTGCAGACGTGGCAAGATACTTTGATTGTCTTGCATGCTTGGGACTTTCCTAGCAGCTGTTTTTGCCCTTTTCCTTTTACCTCTTATGGAGATAATTATCTCTAGGTATTTGGGAATCTCTCTGCTCTGGTGTCATTCTATACCCAACTCAAGCTAGCTTGGGCGTTGGCTGCTGAGATCCAATCATTATTTCATTCCAGAGCACCGGTTTCAATGAGTCAGTAATGGTATTTCATTCTATTTTATATGTAAATTTACCTACATAGACATAAAAAAGAGATAAATTAGTGCAAAATTTCTTTTTAAAGAATATGTTTAGGCTAGGCATATAGTTCTTGGTAGAAATTTGGGTTTTGTGCAATTATATGTAGACAAACTGAATAAAGGACTTGAATGAATGTTGAGATAAAACAGGTGAATGAGATATAGAATAGGCCTGTCCAAACTAGGAATTATGCTTTTGGAAAAAAATGTTGAAAAACAGGGCACTTGGAAAATTTTTTGAACAAATCATTTTAAAAGTATTTTTTTTTTAATTTTTCAAAAAAAACCACCCAAAACCGGGAAACAGGTTTTTGCCTTTTCCGTTTAAAAAAACTGTGTGCTTGCATTTTTATTAACCCATCCATAAAGTGGATTTTTATAACTTATGATATAAACAGCTGAATCCAATTCAAAAACATTAAAGGTCAAATTCATGGGTAAATTAACTTTGTTTATTTTGAAAATCTGCTAAGCTTTATGACAGAAGGGAAAGCATTTAAATTTCCATAAATTTTGGTCTGTCAGCAGATGCTAGACAACAATTGATATTAAAAATCATGAACAGAAATTTTCTGCTTTGTAAGCACTCCTGGATGCGCGCGGTTGGCAGGTAGGGTCAGCTCTTGACCTTGCAATGTGATTGATGGATGAACAATGTGGGAATAGTGGGTGTGGCTTATATAGTGCTAGGTAACCAATCACAGCTTGTAGCTTCTATGATCACTACTGAAGACATTTGACCAATTGGAGACTGAGATTTTTGATTGGCAAAAATTCACCACAAGATGGGGTAGTTTCCTGAGCATGACTGGTGTTGTCTTTAGATCTAACTTGACTTGGCTTTGGCTTATGTATTTAGACTTAGCTTTGGTGCTTTGGCTTGGTTCTTGGTTTGGTTTTCATTTATCATAACTTTGACTAATGCATTTGTTAGTCCATTTCCTTTTCTTCAGATTCGACTTTGTTTGACTTTATCTAACAAGGCAATGCTTTTATAGGCCTATTTGGTGCTGGTACTTGCTTTAGGTATCTAGCCTATTCTCTATTTGTTAGTTGTTTTAGTTGCTTATCATGTCTATGGTTCAGTCTGATATGGTAGTTGGATCATCTCACTTTGAATGATTTTGCTTTTTTTCTGGCTTAGTTGTTGGGTGTTTGATATTTTTTTATCCATCAAAATACTTTGGTCAAATTGACCAACACAACTTTTATGACCACCCCAATGACATCTTGACCGAATAAAACAAAAATGGAAAACAGACAAAAGAGAACATTTTATTTTTGCATATGTTCGAACCTGTAGTCATTATAGGACAAACAGAGCTTGTCAAGTCAAAAATCTTTAAAAAAAAAACCAACCATACAGAATTAGATTCGAATTGAATAAGCATGGGAGAAAAATACATTTCAATTTCACTCTCTTTCCTATCTTATCTTTTTACCCGCATAAGCATGCATTTTCCCTCTCTCTATGCATTGGCCCCTTGCAGATTTATTATTATTTATGCTGATATTTGTAAGCATGTGCTTTTAGGAATTTGTAGCATCGGCTTTTTACCGCTAGCTAGTTCTCTCTCGCCAAGAATTGTCGCTAGCGTAATTGTTTATTGGAAGTGGACTTGCTACATTTTTGTGTTTTACGCTCTTGTTTCCTGCCTCTTATGTCACGTGCAATGCTTGTTCGAAGACCTTCAGACACAAGTTAAACCAATGCCATCATACCCAAAACAAAACAAAGAATATTGAAACAAAAAAAAAAGAAAACCAAAACTAAACAAAAAATCAACTAAAAAATCAAATTTTGTATTCGTACAATGCAAAATTCAAATTCAAAATCTAACCACCCTTTTCGTTAGATGAAAATATATTAGCAATCTATTGAATTGGTCAAAGAATTATACTTATTAACATTTACTTATATAAATTAGATAGAATTAACACGTGTATTTTAATTTTGGTTTGTAATATTTCTGGTATCTTAAAATCATGCATGGGCGATTCTTACTTCACTATCATGTGTTTTAACATGTGATCAAGACCAACTTGGGACTTAATTATAAAAAGGTTAAAAAAAGTTCAATCAAGAATGATGTATCAAAAAGAAGTATCAAAACTAACTAGAATATAAATGGTGTTTATTTGATTTTATTCAAAGAAAATTTTACTTCCTAGGTCAAAATATAACTCATTTTGTTAATTTTTTCATGTTCATTTTTCAAAGAAAAGAAATAGAACAAAGTTGGCTATTTCTAAAGCATGTTGTTCCAAATTTTTTCAGCCAAACTTGACGCAAGTGGCAATCCATTCGATGGCAAGTAGCTGAAGTCTGGGTCTTCTTTTCTTTCTTTATGCTGCTAATTGCTTTTGCTAAATTTGCTTTAAATGAGTGAAAATTGTGAGAAGCATGTCGCAAAGGACATTGGGGAGGAGAATTCTAACAATTTACTGATTTCTCCTCTCTGTAGACCAAAGTTTGCACATCAAGTGTATTGCTCTGATTGGGCCAAATAAAAAATAAACCTGTTTCTCGTCCTCGCCCTCCTCATATTTTAAAGATTTTATCTCTTTATTTGTGATATTTCTAATATAACTGATTCTAAAATATTGTTAACAAGGTAAAACTAGATTTTAACGGCTTTCAAAATGTAACCCAAATCATTTCATAATTTTCAATATTTTTGTGATCATTGGAGGAGTCGAGCTTTTGAAACAAGAAAATAAGAAAAACCTCTTTTCTGAGATAAAATTTCGCTCACTGAACATATTAAATATTGTGCTAAATACGGTTGATAAAAGGCCCTCTTCCTCTTTTATTTTAGTGTGGACGAGAAACATACAATATATTTCACTAAGCCTTGGTGCTAGTTATTTGCTACTCATTCTACTCATTCTTGTCCTAATTCTGTGACTCAAAACTCTCTCCCAATTTTCACTATCATGCCATATAACTCAAAAAAAATCAACACAGCTCAGTTTTTTAATGAATTTTTAAATGAAAACCAACCAATTTTAGATGAAATTTTGGAAACACAGCTCAGTTTTTTAATGAATTTGTAAATGAAAACCAACCAATTTTAGATGAAATTTTGGAAATGGTTTCTTAAATGCAGACTTCAAGTTAATTTCAAGTTAATTCTTCAAAATCTATCGTCAACTGAAATTGAGCTTGTGTAAATGATCTTTTTGAGATTATTTGCAAAAATTTTGTTGAGCACTCCGAAATTGAAATCGCCAGCTTTAATGTGTTTTTGATGAATGCTTTTATGTGTTGTTGATAAATGCTCTTTTGTATGAAAATTGCAATACATTTTTGTATAAATTCTCAAATGTTTGAAAAAAAAGCAATGATAAAGCCATAAAATGCCTACATTTCTATATTTTTATTGTGGGGTCCAATGTCTATATGCCTCGTTTTGCATCTTTCTAGCTTAAAAAACCAAATTGTACCATCCAGGCTTCATGAATAATAAGATACAAAATGTTGGCATTATATGGTTTTTACAAAGTTAGAAACGGTCAGATTTGGTCTTGAGTTGAGTTTTTCCTTGATGTTTAATTATGGTGAATGCCCTGGGTGGAGCCATGGTGCAGTCTTGTTAATTTCCTCATAAGATTTGATTAAATGTTTTAATTACAGGAAAGATATCCTGATAATGTTACATAATTTATCAGATTCTGAGGAAAAGAGGTCAGCCTACTATATATGGACGTTTGGTTGTGATAAATTCCTAAAAAAACACCCAAAACAAACCATTTGATTTTAAAAAGCATATGGCATATCCAGGGGGTGCGGAGGAGTGCCAGCCATTGGCAAAATTGGCCTGATTTGGATAACTTTTGGATACAAACACCCTCTCAGCCCCTTGGTAAAACAACCACCCAACATTCGCCAATGGATTACCGTGCGATTCTGCGTCACTAATTTATATCAAATCAACCTCCAAACAAAATAAACGTTTCTAGTAGCAGCTTTTACTCAAGCATCAGGAATTCTTGCTCCGTCTATCTACACCTATTCCTAAAAGGACACAATTGACGGAACAATTCAGTAGTACTTTTAATTTAAAAATTCATAAGAACAAAAAAAGTAGATAATCAAATAAAACAACAAATAAATAATGGGTGTTGTCCAAAGTTGGTGGTCCAAAATTAAGGGGGTCAATGGAGCAAAATTGCACCAAGTGTGATTTCTGTGTCTTTACAGTAGCTCCATGTTCCACAGAGATGGGTTATTTTTTTCCTAGTAGCTTGATATTTTTTTTTTAATTTTGAGTTTCAGCTTGTCAGAGAAAACAATGTTACATGCTGAGATGACAATTTTCAGTTTAGTTCAAATTTGGCCGTTTCTATGCTACTGTAGTATTTCATGTATTAGATAAGCTATTGCAATGTCCAATATTAACATGCTTTACTTTCATCTGCTTACAGGTGCTGTTCTGGCTGTAAAAAAACTCGTTGCTGATTAACAATTTTGACTAACATAATCATTTATAGCATTAATGTAGATTAGAAATGTGTGTGTCGGTGTTTCCGCTAAGGCTGTATGTTGCGAAATTGGCACAGAAGCTTACAAAATTGGCGCAAGTGGTTCCCAAAACAAAAAGTCAAAATAGGGTTTTGGTTATTCACAGCATTTACTTATTTCAGTTTTATTCAAATTATATTCAAAATTACTCTCATTTATGAGATGAAATTTTCGAAATTGGTAATCTTATGTCGCTTTGGCGCAAAGTCAAAATCCTTAGCGGAAACACTGGTGTGTGTATGTTTTTTAAATATTTTTATCAATTTCTCACTTGTGATGTGTTGTGCGTGTGTTCATCAACCATAGATTTGGGGTGGGTAGTAAGACGATTTTGTGTGCTGAGCTTCCCATAATGCGTCGTGTATTATGGATAGTTTGAATGGGATGTTTAAATGGGAAGTTACATGAAAAGATATTGACAAATATTGCCCAAAATGCAAGATTACAATGTGTAACTTTGATTTAGGGCTATTTTATCCCTAAACATTTATATCTGAAATATAAACACTCCCTAAAATCTTCACTTGACAGTAATTGAACCCTCTGGAACTAAAAACTTTGAATGAAAGGCCATAAAATGAGACCTTTGTCACACAGGGCTTCGAGATGTGTTCTGATTCGTACTAAATTTTAGAATTTCTTATTTAACTTTTTTGTCTCTACCAACTGACATAAGGCGAGCGTTTGGTTTTCTTACCAACTTGGTTTTTGTAAAAGGAAAAATAATTTAGAGGTTACTTTTTTACTTTTTAGGTGTAAACGATCCAAATTTTTGAAACTGAAGATCATGAAGTGACACTTCAATGATCTTATCTTAGGTCAATTTTAGTTCTGGAAGGAACAATGCCCTAAATTTTGCTTGAAATTGGGGTCTTTGAGAGCTAAATTTATGAAAAAGGCCGATTAAAACTATGGCTTGTTACCTAAAGGCTGTGCTTGAAATTGGGGTCTAGAAAGGGGCAAACGATGCGAAAACAGTGTCTCGAGGGACACACATATCCATACCACCTATCTATATCAGTATCCTCCTCGGGGACAAAAGGTTAATGATCAAAAACAGGTCTTGAGTCCCAAATAGTGTTGCGTAGAAGAGTCATCTGTGTTGTGAATAGGATAACCCGATAACCCATATTGCATGATTGTTGCACTAACACCATTTCTTTCTTTCATTTTCAATCTCGATTTTGTTTCGAATTGGAATTTTAACTTGTTTAAATAATTGTTTATTTGAAAAAATAACCATGCATGTTTAAATTAAATATAATGAACTAGGTCATTGCACACAAAGTTGAGATTTATGAATGCATAAAGTCATAATTGTAAAAATATTTTTGATGTTTTTTTTAAATTTCTTTATAAAGATTTCAGGTCAGGGTTTAAGTGAATTCATTAAAATGATCACTGTTACACTTGCATATCTCTTTGTTTTCTGTTTCTAAACTGTTGACTTTTAAACTTCTTGAACTGTTGACCTTTGCACTTTTCTATTGACTTGACCTCTTGAACTGTCAACCTTTACATGCATCTTTTCCTTCTATAAGTTAGACTATAGCCAATCATGAGCCAACAAACTTTGGAAAAAGGTTTCAGGTAAGTTTCATATTTAAACTGATGTTCAATTTAAAAGTTTAGAATTTATCATTATTTTTGTTATTTTTTCTGCGACTATTGCTCATCAAATCAAAAGCTCAAGTATCAACAAGAATGCAAGCCAAGATGTAGGGTGACCGTCAATTTGACTTCAGGCTGGTTTTGAAAAGTTTTTGCTCTATTACTCTGCAAGTTATTAAATCTACCTAGAAGTACTACCGTATTGTTCCTAATAAACGCCCATGGTCGGGGACATTTCTTGAAGGGTGGGCGATTATTAGAGACAAATTTTCAACATCAAAATTTGCACAATAATCGCCCAATTTTCTACATCAAAATTTGCACAAATTCGCTAAGTAAGCTTAACAATTACGGCAACTTACTGTTATGTGGCCCCCGATAACCCGGAAGTACTGACAATTTTTCATAATTTCCGGGATCACAACCTCATTGGTACTGTTTCCTGTTACTAGCGATTTTTGGTTAAAGCTTAATGATGCACGAAAATGCTACAAAATTGAATGTTTTTTAACACTTAATGATTTTTTTTGGGGTGGGCATTTAATAGAGAATGGGCAATTAATAGAAACAATACGGTATGTTAAACGGAGCTTGGTCCGCTTTTTAAAATTTAGTTGACAACATCACATGAATGTAATTGTGCAGCGCTACAGAGACGATGAAGATCGTTCTGCTCAGTGATCATATCAGTGGCCTTGTTACGGCAGATTATTCCTATGACCTGGCAGCACCAACAATCAACATGTTCATACTTGTTGGGCATCAGGTCATAGGAATATCTGCCATAAACAAGACCATTGATATAATCACTAAGCAGAACTAAGTTTATTGTCTGTGTTGCGCCACACAATTACAAACAATGGAAAACCAGACAAGGCACGTGTACGGCATATGGGTACATCCAATGGATACAAGGCCTAAAGAGGTCTAGTTTCAAATTCCAGCTAAATAGGTAACACCGTTTTGATTTTATGAGCAATTTTTTTTTATTTCAGAGCCGTCCATATGTTACTGTGTAAAATTAGTTATGGTTACCATAATTAGACACTGGGAACGTAACTCGGCTGTGAAATTGCACATCGGTTATGAGAAAATTTGAGCAACATTTGGGAACTAACATGTCAGTTTGAAAATTGTTCAGGCAATCGGACCATGCTCCGTTAATCAAGTCCCAACAAACATGACAACAACGTTGAAAACTTATAGGTTTTATTGTAAAATTACAGCGCTAAACATTTTAAATGTCATGAAGGAAGAACACAAAAAACATTTTTCCCAACAAAAGTTAAATCTGAGTTATTCAGAAAAAAAATTAAATTTGCTTCAAAGAGGTGATCATTTTGCTTTTTAATGTTAATTACAGAGATGCCACATTTCTGGAATCTGGAATTTTTAAAATTTAAAAAATATCTCTGGATATTTTGGAAAAATATTACCTTAAAATCAGGCCAAAATTTTGGATAAAATCCTGGCAAAAATTGCCAAAATATACAACTTCTCATGAAATAGTAGTGATTCAAACAAGTTATAATTAGCAGCTTCTGGACATGCTACACGCTGTCACTTACTGAACACTTCACTTTGAGTGTCCTGATATTTGAGTGTCCGGATTTTTTGGACCAACCCTATGGCATCTCTGTAATTATCTCTAAACTATAATGACAGATGTGAATTTATTAAAGGAATTTCAAGATCCATAGCATATGTTCATCCCTTGTAATCTACAACATTGTAATCGTTTTGTATTGTGTAAGGGACAAGTAATGATTGATTAGGATTGATTAAGGCCAAGTCACTTCGTATTAATGTTTCTGTTCACGATTTGTTAATGATTTTGGTACTCATTGAACATAAGCTCATTTGAATATTCTGCAAGATTGGGATTGTGGTTATGACCGGGGGGGGGGGGGGGGGGGGGACTGATATTTGTGCCTGGGTAACCACTCGAGTTTTGCAGGTTCCAAAGGTGACCCCATGCGAGACCAAAAATTTGCAAAAATTGGTGAAATGATACCCTATCTGAGACTGTAAATCTACCATATCTGTTTGAATGGATACCTTATCCGGTACCATACCTGTTAAAATGAATGCCCACTCTATGCAAATGTGAAAAAAAAATTATTACAAGAAATCAATTAATATGAAAATGTTCAACATTTGAACCATTTTAAGATGTGTTTTAGGTATTTGAAGCACTTTTTGGCAATTTAAGGAACCTTATATTAACTAATTCAAACAAACTAATTCAACCATTCTTTCTTAGTTTGATACCCTATCAGGAACTTTAAGGTTACATTGATACTATGCGAGACTTGCCAGGTACCAGGTTGATTTTGATACCCTATATTGCAAGTCCCGAGACCTGGCAAGGTCTCAAACTTTTGGTAATGCGGGTGGTTACCCAGTCAGAATACCCCTGGGGTATGATTTGAAAAATATGGACCAATTTACTTCCCTGTATGATCATATTGGTTTATGCACGTTAATCAGCTGCTTGCTGCACACTTCCTAGATTTATTGGGTTTAGCAAAGTTGGACAGGAATCTCAACCTGTCTTTATAGTACCCACAACCAAATTTTATTGAACTGCTGAGAAGATCGTTCATTCTTAACCAAAGCAGGCCATGGGATTTTTAGAAGATCGTTCATTCTTAACCAAAGCAGGCCATCGGATTTTTATTGGAGCTTCTGGATCGGATGGAAGATAGAGGGAATATTTATGTCATGTGATCTAGTTTTGCCCAATCAGATGACCAGAATATTTTTATACTGTTAAAGGGGCAATTCATGATCCACTTTTCACCCTCGAGGTCACCTCTATCAAAATTGAGTTTTTTAGCTTATAAGAATCGTCAACTGGTATATGATACGATCCCCAAACAATTCTTTCATATGTGCTTGCATTTTTGAGAAAAGTGACAGAATGTGTCATTTTCTAATTATTGTCGGGGCAGTAATTACAACACAGTAGCCTATGATGATTTTTAAAATACTGAAAAGTTTGTAACTTGAAAACGAATGGTCGGAATTAAGTGAAATTTTCAGTATATATTTGTAATGTTCTCTTCTTATTATTTAGTTATAAAACAGGCGAGGTTTTTGACACATTAGAATCATGAATCATGAATTGCACCTTTAAAAGGATCGTTTTCATTCTTTTTTTTTTGTCATCCCTGATCTGATTTTATTATCAACACGTTAACTTGCCTTTTTGCCTCCAACAGCGGAATCAGGAGGAGCCAGTACTAGCAGTAGTGGTGAAGCCCTTCTACCATGTAGCTATCGTGGCAAGATTATTCTTCATGGAGAGCAGCTTATCGTAGATGAATGTACAACATGTAGTTGTGATAACAGTACCGTGAAATGCGACATCAAAAGTTGTCCTTCGATCTTCTGTGACGAACCATTGAAGTATGAAGGGGAATGTTGCGACTTGTGTCCATACTGTAAGTTGACTCATAAATTCCTAAATTTCTAACCTGTTTATTAGTAATTTTTCAAAATTCAGATATGTTCAAAAACTAAAGTGCTGTTCACATTCAAATTATTGATTATCAAAGTATAATTAATTTATACTGAAATGATCAAGTGAAATTTGTTTGAGATCGGATTCTTAATTTGCCTATCATATATCTCTTAAGTTTTGATTAATAGCGCCATCTGTAGGTAAAAATTACATAAAAAGTCTACATTCTTGGTAGTGCATTCCTTTTGGATTTGAAACATATGTGTCTTAGGGATGAACTAGTGCAGTTGAGTTCAGTGGTTTTTCAACCTCTGTAATATTCGCATTTTGATTTAATTTGTTCCTGTGTAGATGTCCCTATATACGAAATCAATGCTAAACAGTTAGCCTCCGTCACTGAAGGAAAGGTCAACGATGTCAACTTTGATATGAATCTGAAGATCAATAGTAATGGAGCCGGCGTCTCTGGCCAGGGTCTATGGAAACTGGGTATTTGGGGTAGCGGCAATGTAGATGGATCTGGTGAACGGATCAGCTACCAAGAACAGGTTTGTAAAAAAGAAGGTATCGGGACCTTCCCACCATGCATTGCTTTCAAGTGATTTTTGTATGGGCTGTGATGAGAGGGTTTGGCAATGAAACATTGTGCCATGTTTCATCCCTAAACCCTCTCCTGAAAACCTGTACAAAAAATCCCATTGGAAGCAAGGTATGATGGGAAGGTCCTGATGTTTTCTTTTGGTTTGTAATACCCACAGTGTAGTTGTTTTAACAAGAGAAGCTATTGTTTGCTTGCTTCCCATCATGTATTGCTTTCTATGGAATAGTTTGCACAGGAAAAGGTGCTAAAAGTTGGTCGCAAAACATACTCAAAATGCAGGACAATGCACTTAATTAAGTTTGATTCAGAATTATATTATCCCTAAAAGTGGTTTCAAAGTAGCTGTTGCTGTTCCCGGGGGGATCACTCAAGTATAATGCTGCAAGCATAGCGTGACCAAGGAAATGGTGAATTACAGTTGTTTTTGAGGAACTGAAGGTTGTGTCCGGTGACACCGTTAAGTGTGAAATAGGGGAATTTTAGCCTCAAGAATGCTTTCAAGAACCTTTAGGGGTGTTTCGAAAAACAGAGGTCACGCTATGCCTGCAGTATTATACTTGAGTGCCCCCAGGTCGCTGTTATAGCTTGTAGGTGTGGCAGACGACCAGCTTTTGTGATGTAGCACGACACCAAATTTGCATATTGGACTGTCGTGAGAAAAGTTGAATTTATTCCAGCTCAAAAATTGTGTGTCATGTTTAGGTTTAACTACTTAGACAATTTTCTATAAAACATCCCATAAAAAGTAATGCATGATGGTATAAGCACAACATGAATTAACTTCTAAGGATCTGATTAGCTAAAATTTGGGTTCGGAGAAAGTCCAGCACTATGGATCCTAGCATTAAAATCATGTTTCCTTCAAATTAATATGTATACTAAATTATATGGTATTATGCAACTTGTCAATGATAACATTACAGATGCAGAGTGTAGCAGCTACTACTGACTAAACTTGTCAGACTGCAATTGGTGATTTTGAATACGATATGAAGGGCATCATCTCCTCTTTTATCATGTTTCTTAACTATATAATTTAAGATTCTAACAGAAGAACAGGCAGTTCTTGGGTGATTTTGAATACAAAACGAAAGGTATTCCGTTGATCATGTTTCTTTGCCTTGTTCCAGATTCTAACAGAAGAGCAGGCATCCACTGAGCTTGTCAGACCGCAGTTCTTTGGTGGTTTTGAATTCAATATCAAGAGCATTGACTACTCGTTGGATGCTACGGGTGCCACATGTCCAGAAATGGAGTTCCTCTGTATGGAATTTGACAAAGGAGACGAACCTGACCCACTGTACCCACAACTTCCCTTCACTGTTGAAGGTGTCGCTGGAGAAGAGGACTTGACCGCTGCACCTGAGAATCTCATTGGATGTACTCGTTTCCCCAAATGTGAAGGTAAGATATTCCTTTTTTGCGCTCATGAGTGTCAAATTTTATGGCAAACCAACAGCCAGCTGTTAATTTAATTTGGTGACTATGTTCATTCTATGTGTGGGCATTTAAGGGACCGTTCACAATCAAGGGGGGCTGATGCAAAAACAAAAAAAATATTTTGCGGAAAATTTTTTGGGCCCCCCTTTTCAACCTCAAAAAATTGTAAGGGCCCCTCTATTTTTGAGACAAAAATTAGTGGTCAACCACATAGAAAAGCTTGTAAACTCAATTTTTACCGGAAAATACCGAGGGTGGAAAATTTTAAGGGGGCCCCTTTTTGCATAAGGCCCCCCCCTTACAAGTGTTTGTGAACGGTCCCTAATGAATCTTAGATGTCTCCTTTCATGAACAATTCTTCTCATGAAAATATCCTCTTTAGCAGTATTTAAATTTTGGAGATGTCACTCTCTAGTTTTCTAGATAAAAACAAACTATGTTCTGATCACTTTCGGAGAATTGACTAATTTCTTGAAATTATTTCATCATTTTTCTTTAATTTGCAGGTGTGACTGTCAGCAACTTGTCACCTACATATAGTGCCAGAGAATTCAAAGCTGGCGTCAAAGAAGATGTGACCATCAATGCTAATGTTGAATTTACCGAAGGCACTTCAGCTCTTAGTGGAAGTGGACTTTGGACCATGGCAATGTACGGTAGCGCAAATGAAGATGGTAGTGGCGAACAGTTCCAGCGTGTCGAGCAAACCCTCAACAGTGGCCAACAGAACCAGCCCGTCACTGTGAGTGGCAACGTTGCACAACCAATGTCTTTCAGTAACGCCAAGGCTCAAATTGATTTGGTGGCTATTGGTTGTAACGAGTTCAAATACGTCTGTTTTGATATGCTACGAGGCGACAGTCCCAACCCAGCTTACACTTTCAGATCAACCCAAGAGGATGATAACACAAAATTCACTAGCTGCGAATCCAAGGAGTGTAATAATGGTAAGTTAGTGCAGTGCACATCAGTCCGTCATGTGAGTGCAAGATAGTCGTATCTGCAATAGCTGCCATTTGTCATAAATTTGAATGGCACACTGTGGAATGTCAAGTCTTGGATCAGTGGCTCTTGAAATGGTTCTTGTGTCACCTGAAGAACCATTTCAAGAGCCACTGACATAAGGGAGAGAAATTTCGAGTGATTTTTCATATTCTAGTTATAAGATGCTTAATAAATATAACATAAGGCAGCCATTGTAGATATGACTTTCTTGCACTCGAATGACGAGTCTTGGATTGTCAAGTGAGTACAAGAAAGTCGTACCTGCGATTGTGGACTTGTATGTTACTTATCTAACACCTGGGTCACTGAAATGCGAAAACCCGTCACCTGAAGACCCATTTCAAGAACCACTGACCCTAGGCTGGATATCAAACAGTGTGCGAAGCTGTCACCTGAAGACCTATTTCAAGAGCCATTGACCCTAGGCTGGACATCATGCAGTGTGCGATGCAAATTTATGACAAATGGCAGCTATTGCAGATACAAATTTCTTGCTCTTACATGACAATATATAGAAGGAGACTGTTGAGACTCCGCACCATTCTTATTCAGGCATGGTGATCAAATTGGGGATACTCAAAATTTAAAACTTAATTTTTTTTATATTATTTAAGTTTAAAACTGGTGGATGTCATGAGCATCATAAAATGTAGTAAAAATGGAAATGGCTTTACTGAGCTATGATTAGATCTGCGCAATTAGTTAATGGGAAGCCAGTGGTTGCTTACCCCTCCCCTCCAATTAATGAAGAAAAATTAACCAATTATTTCGCTTTGTTTGTGATTTTGAATGAACATCAACAAAGTCATTAGCCTATCGCTTCTCTTGTGACTTTGAATCACCAAATCCATTAGGTTTAGTTTTAAAAAAACTTCCATAAAGCCATATTATAACTTCTAGATCATTTTTCCTCCTGATTTTTTTCTCAGGTATTGTAATCAAGGAAACCAATGCCCGTCTTATCAGAGGCTCCGTCGTTGATGGCCGTGCTTCAAATCCCTACCAGATCTCTTATAACATGATGGGTGATGGCATTGGAGTAGAGGGACAAGGCTTGTGGCAGCTAACTGCATATGGTAGTTCCAGTGCAGATGGTTCAGGTGAAAAGCTCAACCCCACTACCGAGACCTTTGATGGCCGTCAAGCCTCTATGGAATTCACTCCAGGCCGACAAGTCAACTATGGTAACGTGGATTTTGACTACAGTATGGAGGGACAGACTTGCGAGACTGTGCAGTACATGTGTGTGGAGTTGGGCAAGGGACCAGAATCCACTGCTGATTTCTCTATGACTGCTGATCCAGAAGACGCCGTTATTAGCTGTGTGCCAGCAGAGTGTGAAGGTGAGTATTGCTTCAGCATAGGTTGGAGGAAATGACTAGGTAATATCAGTGGGCCTGGGATAGGATGTTGTGGAACACCACAAAATATATATCATCATTATCAGTGGGTCTGGGATGGGACATTGTGGAACACAACAAAGAATACATTGTTAATCATCATTATCAGTGGGCCTTGGATAGGACATTGAGGAACACAATGAAAGAAATACATTGTTGATCATCATCAATAGTGGATCTAGAATGGAGCATTGTGGAATACCACTAAATAATACACTCCAATTACTTTGTGGAAAGAGGAAATGTGGTAGTAATTTGAATGATTTATGTTTCTCAATTGAAAATATATTTAGCACTAAAACATAAATAAACCAGTTTTTTGTTTGCTTTTTGTGTGTATTGTAATAGTCTCGAGTTAAATTGTAACTAGACTTTTTAGAAATACATGAAGCTGTAATAGAAAGCTTTTCAACTTTTGTGTCGCCCTCTTGCAGCAAAGTCTTGTGCGAAAAGTTTGCAAGGAACAAAAGGCTGATAAAAGATAAATCCAAATCCTGTAGTCGACAAAAGTTGTGAAGCTTAGTTAGATATTAGTATGTTGTATACTAGTCCCATATTGGTTGGAAGTGACCAAGCTCTCGCTAACTCTCACGCAGGTGGCCAAGTTTGAAGTTTCGCCTTGTCTTGAGGATTTTCTTTGGTTTAAACAAATTTCACACAATTTCTTACTCCAGAAATGAGATGTTTTCTTTCATCTTTGATGTTTTCTTTCGTCTTTTCGGCATTTTACTGAAATTGTTAAAATTCAATTGTATTTTCCCTCTTGTTCTGCTTGCAAAATGCAGTGCATGTGAGATAATTATCGATAGAGCCTTGTCACATTCAGTTCATAATCGGGCCATTTTTGTACTTTGTCAAGGAGGGATCTGTCTGTGGTTGTAAAATGTTACGCATTCCTATGATTCCCCCCTGTCGCTATCTAGGTGTACTAGCTAGAAACTTTAAGTGGGACTACGCAGTGAATGGTGCCGCTGTACCCGGCAAAGAAACCCCAATGACCGTCGAAATGAGCCTCGACACTCTGAGAGGTAGCCGTTCACTGGAAGGGGCAGGCTTATGGCGAATGGGGCTTTTTGGCAGCGGAAACCGCGATGGTTCTGGTGCAAGGAGTGGTTATAAGGAGCAGATCTTGAGCGACGGCAACCAAGCTACTGGTATGGAAGGCAATGGAGCTAGCATGGCCATCAACCCTATTTCCACTGATTTTGATATTGGTACTGTCGGATGCGTCGAGGGAGTAGATTACATCTGCGCAGAATTCACCAAGGGACCAATGCCAGAGCCCGATTTCAAGTTTGAGATTCAAGGACGACGACCAGAGGAAGGAAACACATTTGTTGAATGCAAGAAGCAGGAGTGTCTAGCAAGTGAGTACTAATAGTGTTATTTAGTCACAAGAATCAAATTTTATGGTAGTTTTTATCAAATTTACAGTGTAATATTGATTGAGTTGATTTTGGAACTCCTCCAAGCATTTTAGCATTTCAATTTGGAAAATCACCCAACACTTATTAGGTCATCTATTTGGTCAGATTGGATTGGCGCTCATGTTTGAATATATTTCATCTGTTGGTAGCTTGTGCTTGCTAGTAGCCAAAATGATAGTTGAATCTGCTTTCAGCACTTAAAAATATTGTTGATAAATGATAATTTCTGCATTTAGATAAGGCCTGAAAAAGAAATTGACTTGCCCGTTGCGACCGACCCAAAATTTAGGGTCGTTGTTGTTGTTGGTTTTTTTTGGTGAACTTTTGCCTAACTCACTAGTGCATTTGGTAAAAATATCATGATATTTGGCTTGAATTTACAACAATATTCACAGAATGTTATATATTTGCATGGAAGAAGCATATATCTTGAATAATTAAAGCACAAAATGATGAAAATATTTATATAAACCATTTTATTCAGTTTTTTGGTGTCCATTCTCAAGAAAAAAAAATATTTAAAAAGAAAAAAGATCCGACCGACCGACCGGCCATCAATTTTACCAATAAAGGGCAAGTCGACAACTTTTTTAGGCCTAATTGCAACAGATGCTTCAGAACAGACACCATTGTTTCCCAATTCCTAAAATTGATAATAGTAATTAGACCGGTGTCTCTCAATCCCATATGAATTGCCTTCTCATGTTATATATAGTTCGGTTTGTTTGACATTTCTTTTTTTATTTTTGATCCTTTTCCCCATTAATTTCACCAAACCAGAGGCCGTTTTCACTGGCTTGGAAGCCTCTATCCTGTCTGAAGGGCCCATTAGAGAAGGAATGCCTGGCAACGAAATGGAGATGGATATTACCGGAATAATTGGACCCGAATCCACTCTCATTGAGGGCGATGGTCTATGGAAAGTAGGCGTCTTTGCCAGCCGTAGTGAGAATGGTGCCGGCGCTAAGTTGGGCTACCAAGAGCAAATATTATCTAGTGACATGCAAGGTCAATCGCTTGAACCACCCGCCAACCTAGCATTCAGCCAAGCCCCAGTCAATTTTGACATGACGGGAATCTCGTGTGAAGATGCCCAATACTTCTGTACCAAGCTCAGCAAAAATGATAATCCTCAGCCGAACTATGAGTTTGACGCAGACCCAAGTGAACGTGTCCTTACCAAATGTATTGACATGAGAGATCGTTGTGTAGGTAAGGGTTTGCCATGACCACTGGTTAATTTTAGCGTTTAGTTTTGTCTCGCTGCTGAGATGGGCCCTACAGTCAGGATAGAAGCTTCTCTACTAATAAATAGTTTTGCATTAATTAGTTGTACTAATTTTAATGTAAGTATGTAAAATTCTGTGCTTTGCATGATAGTGTGTACATAGCAAATTGCTTTGAAATTTTGTTTAGTGTAAATGAGCCAAATCAAACTTTCCTTGTCCTTTGTCAAACATGTCCTTTCATGCTGATTTGAAGAAAACTTGTTGGTTTACTTTAATACACAGTAAGATTTTTGACCAATACAATAAACCAAAGTAATTTTGTCATAACTAAGATGTAATAATGATGACAAGTGGCACAGTTTCATGCTAGATTGAAGTACTGGCTTTTGCCAATAATTCTATCGCAAAGGCCATGCAATACTCAATACAGCCAACAGAATTTATTTACTAGCGGACCATACTTCCACGAGTCCCCAAGAATCAAAGTAATCCTACCAGATCATAAAGAATTTGTCTTCCGGCAGCTCGAAATTTAGTCTGTGGTTCATTTCCGTGAGAATCTTGCATACAATTTATTCCTTTCAAAAATGAGGTAGCGGAGCATTAGGTACTACAGCCTTGATTTTTGGTTAAATTTCGAGCTACGCAAAGACACATTTGATCAAAAAACCCTCTAAATGCAGCAAATTCTCTGTTTAATGTGCAGAACCTTTCAGAATTTATTAGCTGACCATACTTCATTTGAATCAAAGTAATCTTGCCATGCAGGTCAAAATACCCTCTAAATGCAGCAAATTCTCTCTCGGCTCAAAGTGCATTTAAAGTAAGTCTAATTTAAAGAGCATTTCAACCCAATGGTTGTCAATAGGATCTTAAAGCTTATTAACAACAATTTTATTGAACAACATATCTTTGTCTACTTTGATTTTGCAAAGTTAATATGTTCTCTTTGTTGTGTGCTTTTATTCTTTTTACCTCGTAGGTGTCCAAATAACGGAGCTCGACTGGGACCGTGAAGTTGATATGATCAGAGCAGATGTGCCAGACGATGTGACACTCAACGTCAATGTAGGCACTTCACCAGATAGCCGTAATCTTGAAGATGGCTCCAATCTATGGAAGTTGGGCATGTATGGAGCCAGGACTGAAGATGGCACTGGCGAGAAAATGGGCTATGTTAGTCAGGTCCTTGATCCCTTCAACTCTGGCAAAGATCTAGTAGGTGGCCAACCCTTGGTATTCGACAACCTGGAACAAGGATTCCGTATGGATCAACTTGGCTGCACCGACTTCAAATACTTGTGTCTCGACTTTGAAAAAGGTTACGGTGCTCAACCCAACTACAAGTTTGAAGTGGAAGGCGGCGGTGATAAAATCACTAAATGCAAAGAGGAAGAATGCAGAGGTGAGACTCCAATGATGGTTGAGCTTGCCGCCATTGTACGGGCGCTTCAAATGTTTTTCATCTCCAAAAATTAACACAATTTTACAACACAGATCATACTACTACTAGCTCACAGCAATATTTTGCCAGCCAATAATAAATCACACGCTTTTACTAAATATTGTAACTTCACACTTTCTGATATTGGTGCAATGTTGCACAGTTGACAGCTTTTAATAACAGATTTTGATTTTCACACTATTAACACAAAACTTTCTAGGTGCAATAATTCAAAATATGCAGCTTTTATCTAAACAGATTGCAATTTGCACATTATTAACATAAAGTATTTGAATCATATGAAGCTTCTCAAGTAAATGTCTTAAAACCAGCTGCATTTTAGTAAATTGATAACTTGATTCACTTCAGTTAAATTATCCTATCATGACACAATTTTATTCATAAAATTTTTGAGAAAGTGGTTACTGTTCAGTAAATAGAATACACGCATTTACAGCATAGCGATGACACCAAAATGTGTTTAAATGATACAAAGTTAGTTTTCAACAGTTGTAAGGACTGATTTACTGATCAATGCAAGGCAACCAAACTTTGTTGTTCAACGTTCTTTTCTGTGATTAATACACTCACATTTAATCTAGTGATTAGTTTTTGTAGTTAATTTACATTTCCACACAACTTTACAACAAAACAAGCACTGAAATGTAATGTAGATCAATACATTTGTAAAGAGGACTAGTAATGAGGATATTGGATAAACGGGCAATTTTTAAAATTTTATTAAAAGCCCTAGTCAGAATATACACAGCTGGTCTAATGTAACCATTGGCATTTAGTCTTTGTGCAAGTATTTTACAATAAGGTTCTATTATTGACCATAGCACAAGGATGGTGAGAAAACTCGAATCCAATTAAAAAAATTGGGAGCTGTTGAACTATTGGGACAAATTGCACCTACT
>JXSR01S007084.1:21102-31176 GCA_000969725.1 Ophiothrix spiculata | reverse complement strand
AACATCATGAAATTATGAGGTTTCGGCGAAAAGGGGTCAACTTTTTTGAAGTAGTCTTTAGGTGTCATTTTGACCTTGATAATGGATATGAAATCACTAGTAAAGTTCCATGTTTAAACTAGACTCTATTCAATATGCACGCCAAAAACTGTGATTTTCTGATAGGTGTTAGTAGATAAAAACTTGCAGTAAACATGACATTCTGCCGAGCGAGACTTTTTGGGACTGTAGCCTTAAGCATACAAAAATATACTTCAATGAAAATCAAATAACGACTTCAAAAAAAGTGTTGTATATTCATGGCCGTTCTGTTTATAACCTCAATTTGGGTTTTGTAAATAATTATTGCTTTATATATGTAAATGGTATATAAATATTGTATTTGAAAGTAGTGTAAACAACGTACCTTGATCAGAGTCTTTCCATAAATATTTTCCAGGGTACCTATATGGGAGAAACCCTAACAACAATGAATGCCATAATTCATTAAATTTCAATTTTAATATTTCTTTTCATATTATCTTAGACGTATTTGCTGATAGATTTTTTACTTCGCCTTTTAAAAATTGTTGACGTTAGAGACAATAATAGTTATCGTTGAAGAATCATAAACCAAAATTATTTAAGAGTTAAGACATAAGATGAATATATAATAATAATAATAATAACACCATTTTTATTAAGCGCAAACCACATCAGAAGACATCTCAATGCGCTGTACATTATTATTACGCTGTTATTAGGAAATCGTCACAACCATCTCACCTCAACTAGATCGCAATCTTATGATGCTGACCTATCAGAACTTAGATTGTAATATTCCCCTAACAGCTCCCCAATACGCTTGGGTCGACGAAGCAATCGAGATTAAATGTCTTGCCCAAGGACATAACCCGTTGGCCTTTGCGGGGCTCGAACTCGCGACCTCATGATTCGGAGTCCTGCACTTTTCCACTAGACCAAACGAGCTCTCGAAAAAGCTGGAGAGGGTTTTTTGTCTTGTGTATGAGTAAATAAGAAAAATACAATTTGCCATTAGATCACTCCTGCACTGCCGAATCTACTGTTTACAAAATGTTTAGATAAAAGAATATCAGCGGTTCAAATATATAGAATATAGAATGGTACTTTCTGTGGTGAAAATAGCACAAACATAGTATTGAACCACAGTTTGGCAAAAGTTAAGCACTCTTGGATTTAGATGGTATGAAGTAAACGTAAAGGTGTCACTGGCCGTGCTTCGTGTAGATATAAATCTCCGGTCAGGAAAATGGTAATTCTTAAAACAAAATACTTTCGGACCTGGTGCAAAGCAATTCTTGATACAAAATAGATACAAAAACGAAAGAAACACACATTCATCTTCAAATGGGTCAAATATTAAACTTAGAGTTAAAACAAACTTAATTAGATGCACATATTGGAAATAATTATATGTTGACTATATTAAACTTTGGTTCAAAAAAATAAATAAAACCATCTCAATTTACAAATGGACAGAAAAAACTTAAATGCAAAACAAAATGCTGCATTTGTTGATCTAAATGGCATACCAAAATATTGTTTTTCCCTCATTGTTTTAAAATTCATATTTCTTAAATCCAACAGTGAAAAGGTAACTTTCCTTTAATTTCTCTAGTAAAATCCGTTGTTGTTGTTGTTGTTGTTGTTGTTAGCTGTTGTTGATTACGCGTGCTCATGATATAGAATACTACTTAAGAAAATGTATACACATTGAAATATTAAAGTGACACCACGATATGGATACATGATCGTCCAACTAAAAATCTTGATTTTGGGCTTGACTGCAAAATGGAGTCCGCACAATTGTTCTTGACTGATTCTTAATATTTGAGACCCATAGATTCCATAACAGAATGATGCAAAATCCGCACTATTGAGCATTTTGAGAAATCCAAGATGGCCGCTAAAATGACTTCACCAACATTTTACAAGGTATATTTTGACTTGTAGGATACTAATGATAATGATCATGGTGTCGCTGTTTAGGTTTCCTGGGTTGCGAAACACAATAGTATTACAAATAATACACAAAATGCTTTTCATGTTACCAAAAATCCAATATGTCCGCCAAAATAGCGCAATTTTCATTAAAATCGATTAAATAGCAAATAAATGATTAATCATTATAGCCAAACAATAGAAATGAGCAGGTTGGGTTACAGCATGATCACTATTCTCAAATTATCTCAGTTACATACTTTAAATTCAAAATGGCGCCAAAGATGTAATCAAAAATGGCCACCACAATACTCTGTTTTGGTCAAAATAGGCTAAAACAACTTTAATACAGTATTCAACTTTCCAAATAATCAGTGGAAATGAATTTGAGGTTTGCAACAAAATCATTTCTTTCAAAATGTTTCTATTAACATGCTTTAAATCAAGAATAGAGCTCAAGAAGAGGTCCAAAATGACTACAAGATTTATATGTTTGGTTTAAAAATACATAATAGCAATATTAGTACAACGTTAAACACATTTGCAATTGAAAACAATAAATGGAAAACAGCTTAAATAGTTAAAACAAAATAATTTCTTCCCAAATTTTGTTGTTTCTATATATATGTTTTAAAGCTAAAATAACAACCATATTGAGGTCCAAAGTGTCTGGGCTAAGTATTATATATAAAAAAAAGGATAGAGTCACATTAATTAACATTATTCAAACTATAAATAATCAAAATAATCATCGGAAAATTGATGTGAGGGTTGCAACAACAGAATTAATTCTCCCAAACCTATGTTGTTAACATGATTCAAAACCAAAATGAACTACAAAATGCCCCCCCCCCCCCAAAAAAAAAAAAAAGGGGTCACTTAAAATCAATTAAGAAAACATTACCGCATCATAACTTTAAGTATTTAAGATTATCAATTAAAAATGATTATGAGGGTTACTACTTAAAAAAGTACTATTCCATTGTCAAGTTTGTCGATAAAATGTTTTAAATCCACAATGGCTCCAAAGTTCGGCATTAAATTTTGAGAAAAATCATTTTGCTACAAACCTTAAAACCATCGCTCATACCCCGACCTATTTTTGCGCAAAAAACTTATAGTCTAGGACCTAATTATGGGAACCGTTTTGAATTTTAAAAAACCCACCATAATTTGGGTGAGAGGATTTGGGGGAACAGTAAATGTCTTTACTGCTGTATAAACGTTACTCTTATCTACTTCAAAAGAACATCAAAGAAATTAATAATAATTAATAAATAATTAATAATATTAAGGCTGTTTCCCGTTTAATGTACATTGAATATTTAAAGTTTAAAATGTTGCATTAATGTCGCTCTAATTCATGATGAACAAAAATGTATTTGGGTGGTCATTTTGGACATCATTACGGCCCCATTTTCAATTAAAAACAAAATAACAACATAGTATGGGGAAACAGATTCTGTTGTAACCCTTGTAGACCTTTGGTCACTTATTGTTATGAATATTTATTGTAATCTTGACCCTGAATTTATGTTGATTTAATTTATTTTTAACAATAGAATAGTATTTGGGCGGCCATAAAGGACATTGATAGGGGCACCATTTTGAATTTTAAGGATGTTTATAACAATGTTTAATAAATAAATTATACTGTTACAACCTTAAGCAATTTCCACTTATTGTTTTGAACATATGTTTTAAATGCCTTATTATTGTTATTGTTAATGACACTCTATAACTTATTTTTTAACAAAAATAGCATTTTGGCCGCCATTTCGGACATAATTTCGGTGCCACCTTGAATTAAACACATATTAACAACATAATTTGGGGGGAAATAATTTGCTTCTGAGCTTCTTCCCCTTTAGTGCGGCCCTCTTGGACCTAATTATTTGCATCATTCAGTTCTTCAAAGAGTAAGAATCATTTAAAAACAATTGTGCGGACTCCACTTTGACTTTTTCTTTTTTTCCACAAATCATTTTACTTTTAAGTATTGAAAATACGGTTACACATTTTATTTTAAGCTTATGGTTTTAAACAAGTTCATGCAATATATAGCAAGAATCCAATAATGCAAGACTTTATTTCAGATTTTTGGAAAGTTTGAATTGTGTATCGCAAAACAGTGCTATTTCTAGCTTTAACAAAGATATGTAAACTCTGAAAGGTGTATATCCAAAAGGAAATTTCGTTTTCCATTAAAATTCAACAAAGAGTGATGTATCCACGTTTAGTCAGATCATCGTTTTGTACTAGAATTGTACTTTAAGTGTACTCGAATGATGTTCTAAATGTGCACATTCCAATCTTATACTAGAATTGTACTTAAAGTGTACTCGAATGATGTTCTAAGTGTGCACATTCCAATCTTGTACTAGAATTGTACTCGATTTTCTCCAGGGAGGGTTAATACCATACAGCTTACGTTAAGTCCATTGCAGTTGCTTCTGGCACAACAATGCCTGGAAGCGGAAACCATCAGTGTTGGCATCATTACCAAAGCAAGTTATGGGTTGATGATGCTTGTACCAAGATCAGGTGACATAACTTTGGTTACCGACCCTTTCTGTTTGGAGGCATTATGTCTCTCGCCTGACTACATACTTTCTTCAACCAATCTCTTGATGGTTGCATCTATACGTAACGTCTGCATACACTTACTATTTTTTCTACCAATCTGTGTTCAAACCTATTGAAAACAAGCTTGTATTTTGTACAATCTCACTGATCATCACTTTGGGAAAAAAACTACAAACCTGCTTATAGAAAAGGACATAGTACAGAAACTACACTGTTGAATGTCCATGACAACATTATGAACCTTTTTTTGATACTGTTAGCAATTTACTCCTATCTAATATTTACAGACTTTATCATGACCTTGGTCTAAGGAAGAAAGAGTTCGTATATGTCGATGGTTCCAATCATACCTCTTAAATAGAACAAACCACGCAGATCCTTCAATTATAGAGTTCGGTTTGCCTCAGAGTTCTATTTCTGTTTCTGTTCGTATACTGGATGGACTCAATTCCGAGTATAAAATCCAGGCTTATTGGTTCTATTGTAGAACCATTACGTTTCATTTCATTGCATGATCTACCTGCAGGTCGTATTATGAGATTATTTGAAGTTGGTTCACTTTCCTCAGTAAGACAGAATGGCAATTCTTTCCGACAGGAAGTGTCAGTTGTTATTTGACCCTTTTCTCGAAACATAATCTCTCCTGAGAGTATTCAAAATTCAAGAGTTATATATGATCTTACCATTTCTTTGTCCCCACGTATGAGAACCATTATATACTTCAAAAGTTCAACCAAGGATTCTTTTGGGAAAAAGCTAAACTCATAATGTCAGCTTTGAAATCACGTCTCAAGGTAATATATCAATCAAATAAATCCATGGAAGATTTTGAAGTTAACCCGAGCTTCTTCACAACTTTATACAGGTGCACTCCTCAAAGCAGGAAAACAAATCTTTATGCGTCCTACATTTCTACGCGCCCCACATTTGACTTCGTGTCGTGTCGTTACTCGTTCCAATCTAAACTTAATTGCAGGATCACATAGTAAGACAACAACACAATCCAAACCGCCCTTTACTGTCTTTGTTCGTAGGTCAGTTGATTGCAATATTGTTTTAATAAGATTCAAGGGTCAATATTTAACAAACATGCAAACTTGTAATTTACATGTGATAATAAGCTAATGAGCCATTTATAATGCATGCGTTCAAACTGTTTAGTGTTACATCTCAAATAATACTGTTATTTTTTTCTTTTACTCAATGGAACAGGTATCTTTAGATAAAAGTAAAAATATTTGTTCATATGTATTCTTCTCTTTCAGAAAACAGGTAATAACAGGTGACTTATTTGAAACATTGTTATCTAAGCTTCGCTAATAGCAATAATCCAAACCGCCCTTTACTGTCTTTGTTCGTAGGTCAGTTGTTTGCAATTGTTTTCAAAAAGATTCACGGGTTAATATATCGTAAGACAAACGCGTACTTAACATTATGCTACTTGCGAGCCATTAACATGCAAACTTTACAACTATTTACATGCGATAACGAACCAATGGGCCATTTATAATGCATGTGTTCAAACTGTTTAGTGTAACATCTCAAGTAATACTGTTATTTTTATCTTTAACTTTTAATAGAACAGGTATCTTTAGATAAAAGTGAAAATAGTTTGTTCATATGTATTCTTCTCTTTCAAAAAAATCCCCCCCCCCAAAAAAAAAAAAACAAACAAAAAAACAGGTAATATCAGGTGACTTATTTGAAAACATTCTTATCTTAGTTCGCGTATAACAATATTTAATGCCAAAGATGTTTCTGCTTGTTTTCTCCTTTGATTTGATTTGTGTTTAGCACTGCAAAAATATGACCATTAAATGTACGTATAAATTCAAAACTGACCAACCATATGTGTACCGTCGCGGCAAAAGGGTCCAGTTGGGTCAAAACCAAAATATGGAGATTTTCATATGGTGGTAAAGCTCATTTAATTCCCTTTTCAATGATACCAAAATCATGCAAATCGGAGCCTTGGGTGACGAGTTTTGGCAAATTATAAAATCGTACTCATAACCGTTTGTTAAAACTAGTTTGTGAGAAAAAGGCTGTTAAAGGTAGGCCTGTTTTTCCATTCGATTTTGTGTGCAGTCTGAATAGAGTATGAGCAAATCTCCATAGCAACCACCATGTTCCCTTTTGTTTATCGCCTTGAAATTTGGCTCAATGGAAGACGATACCTTGCGTAATTTAATAACAGTTTTTGGACTCAATACCATGTTTCATTATTGCATAATTAATTACCATAATCGTACTCATAACCATTTGTCAAAACACAAATTTTCACATTTTCATGATGAAAACGATTCGACATAGCGATAAAAATCACACTTGTTTACAAGTTAGTCGTTATATTTGATTAACCATCTTTACATTTTGGATACAAAAGGGTTCAAAGATTTCATTTCCACAAAAAACTCAAAATTGACCTTCCCATCATATTTTGGTATAGTCAACTTTACCGGCCTCTAGCGCAAAATGGAAGTTGCCGACAACTGGTCCCTTTTGCCGCGACGGTACACATATATCTATGTAAGACTGCGCTTGGTTAGTGGAGTAATATGCAATTACCACGTCAGCCAGAATTGACTCAAGTATTGTGAACTTAATTGTACAAGGGGTATTTCATAAAAAGAATTTTGGGGTCTTGATATTTAGCAAGCAATGGTCAATGACGCTTCGTTGTAATTTCACATATTCATTAATCACATCACAAAATCATTCAGGCTAAAAGGGCCCATTATTTGAGAACTCATGTCTCACAGAGAAATGAATTCAAATTTAGTTGCTATCAGCTGTTATGTAAACCTGAATTATTTGTTTTAATTGATTAATTAATTGTTTAATTAGAGAAGCTTAATTATTGAAATCTTTGATTGCTACAGAAAGGGACTTTTTCTGAAAGATTCATATTTTGCAATTTTAGGTGATTTCCCATTCTATTTTAATAGGCAATTGATTGCATGAAAATATCAGGTGATCATTGGGAATTCCCCAAAGTTCCAGAAATAGAGTTGTTTACTTGAATTTATAATTACTTGGGAAATTCCCCCACATAGAGAACTGTACAATATGCTATGTCAAATATATGAATGATGTCGTTGGGGAATTTTGAGAAAATGTTGAAACTGGCCCGGAGCTTGATCAGATTTTGGTCAAAAGTTGACTTTGCTTGATCGGAGCTAGATGGATGTTTTGGGTGGATTTTTGACAAGTTAAAGTTGAATTGATTTCAACTTTTTGACAACTTCAGGAGAAGTTGATTTTGGTGGACAATTTTACAGTGGAGTGGAGTTTGCTAATTAAACTTTGAAAGGAGATTGGAGATAACGATAGTTGGAGGATGAAAGACAAACTGTTATTTTAATATTTAATTTCCGAGTGGATTATGTGCGTTGGATTCAGCTTTTAAGCCAAGGCAAGGAAACTTTTGGATTTACCTTTTGCCAGCTGGATTCCGGAACTTGTGAATTGCAAGAATACGCCTGCACGTTTTTCAAGATTTTAATGCCGTGGACATTAATGAACAATCTCGGACTATAGCGTGGAATATAATATCCGGATCGCGCGGTTCTTGAAGCAAAATTTCAAAACTGTAAGTTAAGGTAAGATTAAGATATTATTAAGCATTTTATTTGTGCTGAAAGAAAGTACACATTGTATTAAATTTGTTAAAACTTATTCCAAATTTTTCAGTGTATTTATTTTGTTTCATTTAAGAACCTGTAAGGTGAATTTGGCCTTGGTCATTAAATATCTCTGACCGTAACACAGCTAACTAAACTCTCTCATCACAGTTCATTGATTTTTAAAGCTTAAGAGAAAATACTCTCCATCTGCTCAGGAAAAAGTGAACCCTGACTAGTTTTTAATTATAAAGAGAGCATTTGTGGGGTCTCGAACCATGGCATATGGCGCAGGTTAGCTTTGCATTACAAAGCGAGTGAATAATTGCTGAGGTAACTTGAGATGGTGAACAGAAATCTTAAACATAAACATTAGAATGCCGTATTTTTGCCTCAATGGAATGCTCAGTTTGAAAGTAATTTATACGAATGCTAATATAAGAAGGAATATATATATTAAAAAGAGGCAATGCAGAGCTCGAATCAGGAGATCATAGAATCGTAGTTCACGTCCTTTTTTCAGGCAAAACAACGCGAATTTATTATATTGTCATTCGAAATCAAACCACATATTTATACAACATTTATTTGTAATTCAATAAAAAGTATTCAAAGCTATACAATCTGTTAATATTTGAAAACAATCGAAATGTCCAAACATCATGAAATTATGAGGTTTCGGCGAAAAGGGCGTCAATTATTTCCAAATAGTCTGTTTACGCCATTTTGACCTTGATTGTGGACGTGAAACCCGAGTAAAGGTTCGTTTATAAATAAAAGGGGTATTCCATATGTACGCCAAAATTTAGGATATTCTTGCATGTGTAAGTAGGGAAAAACTTTAATAAACATGACATGTCTGTATGTTCATTTATTGGTTTTGTTCATTAGAGAATGACAAAGCTAGATAAAAAACAAACATCCAACGCTATCTATTCTTAGAGCAGCTGCGAAGATCTGCTAAGTTTAAAACCAATTTTCAATGTCATGATAGAAATATGTAATTATTGATTTGCATATTTCACACGCTTATCTTGATATCTCAATCAATGTTTTGTAAATCTTGAAACCTTTTGAAACTGAAAACGACTAAAACAGTGAAGAGATCGTGGAATTTATTGATTACAGCGCTCATAAAAATCCCAAGGATAAATCAAACGTCATTGTTGAAAGTTAAATTTTAACAAAATCGAGTATATTTTGTAGTTCATTACTTTTTTTGAACATGTATTGTATAATAATGGCTATGTTCACATGTCTGTAGAAGTATAACGTAACTACCAAAAATCAATAAGGCATTTTTATAAATTGAGAAAGACAATTAGCATGTTGTGAGATATTCAAAAATATTTCTGCCTAAACTGACAACGTCTTGTGAGTTAACGTTATGCATATTAACTTTGAAATCACTTTCCAGGGCTTTACAAACAATAAAATCAACAAAGAAATTTGACAACTCTCAGGAAAGATCCTTCCTTCAAATAGCATGAAGAGCATCGGCATATTTCAAAACTGTACGGAAGGGGGTTGATACTCGGTAACGTGGTTGTTGGATTATAACCATTTTAATGCTTAATTCTAAACTTTCGAAACCTTTAATTGGCCAATAAAAATAAGTTTTACGTTTCAGTAAAATAAAAACTAAAGCAGATATTTACTTGAAGCTTTCCAAATATTTTTGAACTAAATAAAATATAAATAACAACGACATAGCTTATCTCCTAGTAAACATAAAAACATTCGAATAATAATGAAGATACACTAAGAAAAAAATATTTTTGCTAATGATCAAAATTTGCTGATAATTAAGGTCTTATATTTATTGGTTGAAAATTATTTTGGCCGGGAGTAACTGGGCATTCTGTCTAGGTAACCATGCTTGTCCAAAAATTTGAGACCTGGA
>JXSR01S007083.1:76461-87497 GCA_000969725.1 Ophiothrix spiculata | reverse complement strand
CTGATTATTACTTTTATATTATCTTTATTTTTAGATTATGATTGCATTAGCTTAATGCCCATCATTTGATGCTGCATCATCCATGAGAAATATTTAAATAATTGACTGTATTTATATCAACTACATCTTTTTTCACAGTACAGCAGCTAATTCCCTAGCATCCTGGGGCCCTTCTAGGTGATTTTTGGATCTCTATTGTGTAAAATCAAGATGTTTTTGAAGATTTAAGCCATTTCGCAATCTCCCTCCACCCCTCCCCTGCAGAATGCTGAACACCCCTTAGCCCGCTAATGGAAAAAGGATCTTGGACAGTGTAATCTTGTATAGCAGGATCAGGATCATTCAATTTAGATAAATTTAAGCTTTTTTTGTGTGTGTGCAGGAAAAGTTTATTTTCCAACTGATGAATTTTGCTTAATATTTCAAAATTAATTTTGCTCTAATTTCATTATCAGAGCAAGAATACTCAACTAGTGGTACTCTATTGTACCTTCAAGTTATCAAACCTATGGCAGAAGTTTCATTTATTTTGGGTAAAGTTTGGGAACTATGTGATTAGGCTGTTGCGTGTCTGTAAGCCTGATGGCTGACCCAACTGGTACATCTTTTGCTTAATAGCCCTATTCTCTTCAAGAACTATAATCCATGTTGGGTTGTGTACCATGAGCCCGGTTCATCAGCACTCTGAATTTTTGGGTATACATGCATGTTTCTATATTCATGAAATAAGGGGGTTCTACAAGACCCATTTCACATTTTTGCAAAAATGTCCCAGAACCTATTTACACACTGACACGTTACCATGACTATATTACATATAGCACCAGTATTAAAGCTCATCTCAGATTTTAACCCTCAGATTGAGTGAATATTAATGATTCATATTTAAGCATAACTATTAGGAATTCAGCTTGTTTTCATTAAGTAATTACAAAATATAAATTAAAAAGTAATAATAGAAAAAAATATTTCGTGTAAGGGTATACGATTTCACTGAGGTCACATTTTTGCAAAAAAGGGGTACATTTTAACCCAAAAAATTTGAACTTGCAAGGAAAAGGAGTTATTTTTTTCATGTGAAAAACACAAAAAGGAGGTACTTTTCAATTCCTATGAATCTCGAAAGTACAGAGAGCTGACCCACTATCAAATTTGTTATCACTTCTAAGTTGCATCTTAGAAAGGTAAAAATGTAAAGAAAGTTATTTAAAAAATATCCATTTGAAACTTGTTGAAAATCTTCAATTCACAGGCTATGAGACCTGTTTGTTCTGTGAGATTTTCTGTATCTGTGACATAGATCTGAGAAATCAGAGCACAATCACCATGTGGCATTTGCTACATAGAATATGTATGATTGATAGGATACATGTTATCACATAAGTGTTGGATGGCTAGCTGAGATAATACAATCATGAATAATAGAGATGACATACATAGCAAAGAATAGAAACAATGTGTTGGATAATGACAGGTGCAATGTGCCATTGTTTCTTACATATTCCACTTCGAGTTTGGAAATTAGGCCGGGGTAAGTCCCAGGTAGAAAAAAGTAACTTAACTGTTCAAAATTTTAATACGCAGGGAACATAATTCAATCATTTTTTGACATTTTATCTAGTTTGTATTTTTGTTTTAAAGTTTAGAGTTGCTGCATTATTCCATTCATTTTGTCTCCTGTTGAAAAAAATGTAATCGATATACCGGCTTGTCGTATGGCAAGGAGATGCAACAGGGTCGAGTTTGCGCACTTTAATTGTTGATGTCACACTGGTCGTATGCATCACAGACAGGCAAGTCTGAAACCAGCTTTACATTTGACCCTTGAGTACGACATTTAGCCTCAATTTCTTAATCAACCTAAGCAACATTTGAATATGTTTTGTGTAATATCATTGTTATAAAGCATAAAAGCATGATTTTATTTATAATGACAGTCATAGCACATTTGTTGTACGCCTCTGTCAAGTGATCATTGCTAGTATGACTGGTCGTTATTAAAATAAAAATAAAAATTCCAAGTTTGGAAAAAACAGTTATAACACAGTATGAGTACATGGAAACAGGACCATAGCTTGATATTGAAGGGAACATTTGTCCATTTGATACAGTTTTTGAAGCACTTACCACTAATAGCTCGGGGATATAGTATGTTATTTTCTCTGCGATTGTGATGACAAATTCATTTGTTGGAAACATCTGTCAATCCTTATGCTTTTCATTTTCAATGAATAATAAACTTAATATACGTCATCTTAAAAAAAAAATACAAAAAATTAAACCTATGTCGTTTTCAATTATTCCTCAGGGTATGAAATATAGTCTAAAGAAATTTGATTAATGAGATAGGATGCCTAAACATAAAAAATGATGTAATCACAAAAATACAACATGCAGCTTTTATGAAGCATTTTTTTCTAATAATAAAATCTTAAAATAAGAGCCCTTTCTGTTATGTTGAAATTTTACAAAAGGCCAAAATTAAAAAAAAAAGTTGTTCCCCACGATTTTTTGGCATAGATGCAGGCAGGTGGAAAAACTTATTTGTGGGCTTATTTTTTGTGATTCTTATCAACATTATAAAATGCTTACCATTGAGAACTATTATTCAACTTTAATGGGGAGATTTTACTAGTATATACCTTCAGAAATATTTAAAACAATTGAAAAGGGTGAATTTATTGTTTTAGCTATCTAATTTCATATTTATTGTTTCCATAAAAACCATACAGTAAAACACATCAAAACAATTATAGTTACATATACAAAATCCTTATGGAGGAATAGACCGGAAGACCAATAAGGTCTGAAAGTAGCCTATCCCTGTGAAAGAAAATATCATAAGTCAAGTAACAGAACACATAGAGAAATAATAATTAAAAAAAAAACAAGTTTGCTCAACACAAGACGAACACATGGGACAAAAGGATGTCGGATCGAAAAGCTATGAAATTAGGTGATGATATCATTGATATTTTTGATAAGGGTTTGCTTCAATTGTTTACAGAAATACTTCACAGATTTTGATTCTTTTTGCGATTTGGGTAATGAATTCCAAAGGATTTGGCCAGATGAACAAGTGCTACGATCAGAAAAGCACTTTTATTGTTTGTAATATTAAAATTATTTGCATATCGTGTTTAATAATTATGAACCTCAGATCGTTTTGAGAAAAAGTTCTTAAAGGCAATTGGAAAATCATTTTTAGAAAATCTGTACATGAATGTTCCGAGGTTTAACATATATATATCTTTTGTCGTTAACAGGTTGAGTTGAGCAAATAAGGGTGCAGTATGAGCTCTGTCATGACTGTTAGTAATTGATCTGATAGCCCATTTTTGGATTTTGATTAATTTATCTAGATACGAATTACATGCGTTGCCTCATATACTAATGCTAATTTAGATAAGGTAAAACCAGTGTACAGTATAAAGTATGCAATATTTTAGCTGGGATGAAGTGTTTCAATTTGTTAAACACCTATAGATGCAGTTTTTGAAATGCAGTCAATATGGGCTTTCCATGTTAGACATTCATCGATAAGAACTCCAAGAATCTTAGTGGATTTTACTCTATTAAGAATTGTGTCATTCAACAGTACGTTCAAATCATTGTGTGTCTTTGTTGATGTCATGTGGGGTGTACCCAAAATCATGTAATTTGTTTTACTGGCATTTACAGATAACTTGTTCGCTCTAAACCAGTTACTGACTTCCTCAGGTTCTTTGTTGATTATATTTTCATTTTTTAAACATCTAAAAACTGTAAAAGAAATTAAACTATTTCAGGATTGGAATTTCGAAATAGTTGCTGTATACTTTTGTGCAATGTGCAAAAAAAAAACCTATTGCAGGTGGTAGAGGACCAACAAACCACTTTTTACTTTGGCCTAAGCTTAATTGAATGCGCACAATGGATTTGATATATGTATGGATAGAAGGGTTTGTTGGAAACATCTGTCCCAATGGTGTGCTCTTGAATTTCATGGAATGATACCATCAATTCTACATCTGACAATTTCACCATAAATACAACCATCAGATGGAAGTACATTTGAAGTTCAACTCAAATAAGAGTTGTGCAACAGAATTATGTCTATATGTATAAATATTCAGATTTAGACAAAGTTCAGTTAAAACAATTTGTTTTCACTCGCAAGAAATAACCCGTAAGGTCCGTGTGTACAAAGCAGATTTATAGTTGTACCTGGTTTAAGTGAAATATGCCTTCACCAGAATGCACAAGAGAAGATATCATGTCTATCCCATCATGCATTGCTTCCAAATATTTGCATGATACATCATGTGAGTAGTCAGTGATGAAACGTGTCCAAACTGTAAGATTACCGCACAATTTGAATTAGGATCATTTAAATGCTAAGTAGGAAGTTTTGATTCAAATGAAATCTGAATCTGAATCAGGAAAAATGTCCCTCCTTGAATTTTGAGAGAAACAATATTCTCCCTCAATCACTAGTATAATTGAATATAATAAAAAAGAATTATACATCAAAAGATGTGTAAAAGATGTTGAAATGATTGGAATTTGGCAATAAAACTGTTAAAACTAACCTATTGATAAGTGTGTTTTTGAGATGCAAGTATACCTGAATAAATTCTGTTTATATCAAGAAAAATGTTGATTAATTTTGATGAAAATTTTGAAAGACGGCAGTAATCATTTGTACCACCCTGTGGCATGTAAACATTCTGCATCATTATATCTTTTGTAAATGATGATTTAGAGCAAGCAGACCTGTTTGTGAGATTGAAGTTGATCCATTTTCAACTATTGTTTCTGGATATTAATCATGAACGCGTAAAGAGAGTGTTCACGCTGTTATCTCTGATGCGAGCGTAGATTTTCAAGGTTTGGGCAGTGCGCGTTCACGTACATGTCTCTTGGTACGCGTTCACGAATTAAATCCACAAACTATAAATGATACAGTGTGACCCAATAAAAATGCATCACTTTCATTTCAGATCATATATCTCAAAACCGGTCAACAAAATTATTTTTTACATCAGCAATAAAAAGAAAAATCATTAGAAAACTCCAATTTACCCCATCCTAATAAGATTTACCACAATAAAAGTGCAACTGGAGCATGGAGGTGATTAGATGCTAAAGTCTTCGCCAAAATTTCTCGGACAAAATTGATAACATGATCATGAATTGCAGGATTCCTGTCGCGCTCGTAAACAATAGGGCCCTACACTCAGGATGTTTATTTACATTGTATGAGAAATGGTTACACTGGTGGACAAGATGAAGGTAGAGATGCTTTTAACTGTATACCAAAATTACCCAGTATGGACAAATAATAAGCTTCTTATTTAAAACATATTAAACATGAATTACTTTAAATTTGAGTCTTTTCAATAAATGAAAGTTTTCTCAAGAATGGTTTGATGGATTGTAATTTGTTCACATTTTTACTGATTAACGATGATACATTATTATTGCTAATGTGAAATAATAGCAATGTGAAATAATTGTTCATTGTAAGTGATATGTTTCTGAGATACGATCAAAAACATAAGTCATACATTTTTAATGGATCACACTGTATAATATACACCATATATAACATAGTATTGAAATATTTGTGTTTTAACACTCGCATTTTCAAAACATCAAAATTATAACATTAAAAACTGCTTAAAGAGTTCAATTGCAGGAAATTTCCTTGTGTTTATCAATAAAGACGTTGGTGTTCTATACATGTTATGTCAATACTTCAGGGTGCTATCTTGCCGTTGTGTGACAAATATTTTGAAAAGCCTACAGTGATATTATGAATGTAACCACTTGCTTGTTGACTCTGATGTGCCTTTTATTTGGACAAGAAATGAAAGTATAACATCCTGTTGTTGGTAACAAATGCAAGACAAATATTTCTTGCGGGATTTGAGTGGCATAATCATTCAATGATATTGTTTCATTTCATGTATTTTGCTGGTAAATTAACTGTGTGATGTTGTTATTGCAGTTGGTGTGTTCTCACCATATTATTACAATTTTTAGTTTAGAATATCAGAATTTGATGTTTTGAGGCAAAGAAACAAGCTGCAGATGTGTGAATTTGATATTTTACCTCTAACAAACAAATAAGGGGTACGGATGCATAACTTTATGTTGTACTTGATCTTTCTAATTCAGTTTGAAATTTGATTAAAACAATGATATTCTTATTTTTGATTTTGGAAAAATTTTGATTGCTTATTTTATGTTTGGCATATTATGGTATTCATGTTTAACTTGATGTTCAAAATGAGTTCATGTTATTGTTCATTGTTCATTTTATTTTACATGACATAATTACAAATATATTTTGTTATGCAAAAGGTCTGTTAAATTTTCAGATATGGGTTTATAATAGCTATGATTGCATATAATAATATACAAGTGAGATACTGTCAAGCTTTTGTTTTGTCATGCTACTAAGCTTATTGCATAACACTTAAATAAAAGTTAAGTTTTTTTAATAAATAGATCCTTATATTGAGGGTACATAATAGGACTCGCCAAAAACAATATTACATTGAACATGTCGTACAAGTCAATATGAAAAGTGTCCTAAATCAAGTCTATGACCTAATCATTATGAATATTTCCTATTGTCGGTCCAAACCAAATAGACCCTTTTTCAGTAAATATCAAAGCACAAGAAAAGTCATCAATCTTTCATAATAATTAGTTTTGACTGTTGTATTGTATCTGCTTTGTATCATCATTTTGCCTTATGCTGTAATATGCCTTATACCTTAGTACCTTGACATATTTCTTTAACATTTCCATTGTTTTTCAGCACGGCCAATAAGTCGCATGATTCAACATACGTATGACACACGTATGAGAAGATGGTAATTCCTATCAAATAGTGTTTAGTATTTGTTGAAGATTTTAATGCAAAGTGAATATTATCGTAATATTATGTTACCATTGTTAAACTAATAATAGCAATGTAACAATTACTCCAGTAAGTTGTGTTAAAGTATGTATAACCTAACGATAACTTACCGCCGGTTTAATGTGTTATACAAGTATATATTAAAGAGACTAGCCTAGATATCAAGCCTAGATATTTCAGATTTTGAACCCAGAATCGTTTTTTCCCATATTTACTGATATAATATACTTAATGAATTTCGATGAAATATTTTAGATTTCCACTTATTTGAATTGTTCATTTTTCTATTCATAATGAATATTATGTTACGATATATTATCTTAAATCAATCCGATTCATCTTCAAAAAGGTAAATCAATTCTTGAAATGGACATTTACAGGAATAGAAACACTACTAATATAGCACATCCATGAATAAAAGGGTTTTTAAATCAAATTTCTTACTTAGATTTTTTACATTTGATTCTAATACATTTCCCTGTTAAAAGTTGAAGTTTGGCAAACTTAAATTAAACAAGGAATCTAAGCTAGTCCCTTTGACCCAAATATTTATATTGTTGTATTCCATACTTATTTGTTTTCACTTGTTTCTTTTAAGAAATAGCAAAATGGTTTTTTTTAATTGAACCTAACAACATTATTTACCTATAATATTGTTTCTCAGTTGGCTTTGCTTTCAGAAGACCTTGGTGAAATGTGAGTGTGATGTCCCGATTTGGATGGCCTATTTAATGTCCTGATCTGAGTTATTACTGCTAATAAATATTCATCATTATCATATGACAATATTTCCTTCTTGCAGTGGCAGAGCAAAGCGCAGACTTTATACTGTTGTATGATCCTCGTTTAAGGCCATGGTAAAACGAACAGCATGCTTTTATGCCATACTGTGGTTGGTTTTCATTTTTCAAGCACCTTAGAAATTTCCAAGCACACATGGTTATTTGATTCATTCATTCATTTTCTTTTAACATCGTTGATGAGTGAAATGATTAAATTTGATTAAATGTCAAATTAACAAACCTAATAATGACATAATTTTTTAATGATTCAAAGTTTAAGTACTGGCGCTTCCAAAGAATAGTTGGCCATCAATGATTCAAATTTTAAGTACTGGCACTTCCAAAGAATAGTTGGCCATCATCAAAACCAGAACCATGAATACTGGTTGTGAAAGTAAGCCTTGTATTGCAATGACTAGAGGGAGGTCCCACTTCTCATCAAATGATACTATTTCTCAAATTTATTAGCATCATTTTCCTGGTGTTTTTTACTGTAAAACTGTGTTTTTGTAATTTTTAAAATACTAAGATTTTTTATACTTTGAGAAAGTGCACCAAGTTGGGTTCAAACCCACGCTAGCCATTGCAACAAGAATACAAGTGACATTTTCATATATGTAGATTCCTGACTATGTAGCCTAACCTGTGGACTCAGGGCTATATAGTTATCGTGCAGGTTATATTATGATTATATTTATATTCCCGATTTATCAATGATGTCATATGTTATTAATATTCATGACCTCCTTTATCCATTGCAATACAATGATTACCGCTTGTGACCTTAAAGGTTGTTCCAGAATAGCTGTCCCAGAATAGCTGTTATGTTTACGGCCATTTAACACAACATATTTGCATGTTGCTGAAATGGTTTGTCACAACAAAAGCCGAATTTGATCCAGCTGAAAGTGACTTGTCGTATGTTGCAACCAACACGACAAGTAATTGATATATTGGCTAGTCGGGCTTACCTAACAATTTTAACAAAACAAGGTCGAGATTCTGTACTTGAAATTTGATTTTACATTGGTTGTACAACATACAAACATTGGCCCTAACCCTAAAACTAACCCTTCACTCTTATTAATCTAAAGTACTTACAGATATTTGATGTTGTTTTCCATATGTCCCTTACTCAGTTGTTTTTTAAGATGATAACAGAGGTTGTGAATAATACTATTTTGTGGCATATAACAACATGGTTTGATTGCACCCTTTTTTACAGCAACACAAGTGACAGATCCACAGAGAATACTCACATTTGACGTGCGAATACGACCTTGGTAAAATGAAGTTTTGTTGTCAGTTTTGCTCTTTTTGATACTCTACAGAGCACTTTATAAATTCAAGCTAGCTCAGCAATATATACAATTAAGCAATTTATTGGACTTAATACATTTGAAGAGGCTTTTAAACTTTTCCCACAATTTTGGTTCAAATTGAGTACTAATATTCTAATGTTTGCTTACGTTACAGTAACAGGGTCAAGTGACAACTTTTTACTGTTGTATGATGGTCGTATTAGGCCGTGGTAAACTAAACTGTTTTATGCCTGGTTGGGTTATAGAATATGTGCAAGTAATGGTTATGGTTTTTGTTTTATGTCTGTTGACCTGTTTAATGTATGTGTAAAGAGAGAAGTAAACCATTCCAGCTTGCACTTACTTTATTTTGGGTTTAGTCCCAATAACACAAATTGTTGGTAAAGTAAATTTATTTAACATCATATCATTTCCAAAGCATTGGTGTTTTCCCAATTTGAAATAAAAATCATTATCATGAAAATTCACAATATGAACAGGTGCATATATAGTTGCATTACAGCCACAATTATTTTTTTTTTAAATTATGGACAATGTAATAATATAAAGTGCTTTGATCTTCAGGAAAAGAACTATTATTGCCTACATTTATTTCATGTATATTCAAAGTTGATTCAATTTACTAAAAGAAGTTGAGTTTAAGCTGATGCCATATACCAACTGTAATTTACATTATTTTAAATAACCTGCATGTTGGGCGAAAGGGATTTTTGTTTGGGAAAAGTTTTGCAGGGAAATGGAGCACTTATAAAAAAGCTTATGTACATGGCCCATGTGGAAAATTAGCAACAATGGAATGTGGAATTTTAATGACTTGGATGCACAATATTTCTTATTGCAAGTCATATATTGATTCATATTAAATTACTTCCTCCCTTTATCTTCAAATTTATTTCATGACTCTATGATAGAGTATTTTACATGTTTCTTAAGTATCAAATTCTGCTTGTAACAGGAACCTTGTGCTTTCAAACTTTGTATATTCTAAAGAACTTACAATTAAGAAGCAGTGCTTGCTGCCTTGTTGTTGTCACTCATGGAGCAGAGTTGTTGTACCTCTGGATATGTTCAGAAATTGGCCGGATATCCAGGCAAATCGTGTCAATTATCTCACTTGACGCATACAGTGTGTGCATTTTTTCACATGCAAATTATACGTTTCAAGCAACGTCTATTGCAACTTGCTCTGATCAAGGTATGCCAATTTTACTGCTAAATCCTTTTCGAATACCCTTGATGTGTGGCAAGTGGAGTCAAAAATGCCAGAGGTACAATAACTCCTTCTTAATGAGCGACAATCCAAGATGGCCGCCATCCAATAGAATTAACATGGCGGTCAAATCAAAATGGCGTCGAGCACCACTTCTTATTTATAATTGCTTTGGTATACTCACTGGTATTTTGAATGTGTCATGTAAACTAACACATAATTTATCTTGTGCATTATCCTTGGTGGCTGTCACATCGCACTAACCATCACCCCCGCACCTGACCTGGGATTTAACCTTTGACCTGTGTGTGACCTTTGGTGGTGATATATACAGCTGCTGCATGGGTAGCTGAAGATCCAACTAAAGATCAATACGATGTACGAAGGAGAGGCTGGTAAGGGTCCTGTCTTGTACAAGTCTGACATGGGAAACATTCAGAAATCAACCTTCGAAAATTTACACAAATATTGATAATATATATATGTAACCCATCATATCGAAAATTATAAGGGTCCCAAAATGAAAATTGATTTTTTGGATCTCATCTCAAGCTTATATTTTAAGCTTTAAAATGACACCTTACTTTTGGTTTTTGGTTATTCGATTGCAAAGTTATATCCAATTGCCAAAAGGTATCGGGCTGATTCAGAAAACTATTATAGTTCTGAGAGTTTCAAGTTTCTGTACTGGTAAAGATTTTTATCTTGGTTATGTTTTGGATGTTGGAACCTGATTGATATGATAGAATAAACTTCAAAGGTAACGTTTCTGATGAAATTAAAAATTCGACCTTGGACGTGATTTTTGA
>JXSR01S007083.1:62480-74871 GCA_000969725.1 Ophiothrix spiculata | reverse complement strand
CTTATATTTGATGTAACAAGTTTCTCTGTAATTCCAGCAATTCAATGGTAGGAATTTCATTTGGATCCACAACACATAGTTCTCTGGAAGGCTTTTGTATTTAACATATAAGTACATTTTCATGTTTTTAAAGAGTAGATGTTAAGGGGCGGCTTCAAAACTTATTGCCATGGTGTTTAGCTGGTGTTTTATTATGCTAGTCCCTAGATCGGGTATGTTGTTATGATTCGAAAAATAAGAACTGATTTACTTCCCCGTGTAGTCATATTAGTTTATGTGCGTTGATCGGCTGCTTAATGCATACTTCAAGAATTACAGAGTATGGGATCTCAATCACATCCTTTATCAGTTACTGTGAGAAGTCAAGAACCTTTTGGTGTGTGGTTTAATAAGAATAAAAAGATGCAGGTGAGGTGAATGCGGCATGAGTTTTATAAGCGTCATGTGAATGCTGATCTGTGATTAGTCGAAAGTGAGATGGTTTGATCAAAAGATGAGTATTGTGAAATGGAAAAGTTTGGTTCGAGATGTGTTCCGGCCTCTCTGATTGGTTAAAATATTTGCTTAGATAATGTGTTATATATTAAATATAATCTAAGATGAATTTTAGTTAAGTTTGATTTTTGTTTTAATCATGGAAGAAATAACTGATAATAGTTGATAGTTGGTTGATTAAAAGCTGTGAAACTTCAAAAGATTTGTCTTCGTTCTACATTTCTAAAATTTTAACTTGTAACTCATATATATTTAGAAGATCCCAGTATATTCAGACTGATGTTTGAACTAACAACATATACTGTTGACAAGAAACAAAGAAACATTTATTTTCTTTGACTTTTTCCTTAAGATGTCTGGTCCACGCGCACCAGTAAGCGCTAGTTTCCAAGTTGGTTAAGTGCCGCAATACGCATGCTCATATACTCTTGAGTAGTGTTTTGAAGCTAAAAATTGCCATATTTTAATATTTTTCTGGAAATTTATTTCGGTAACCCCTAATTTTTACTGTTTTATTTGAAAGAACATACTTGTGCGCAACTTTTATGAAAAAATTGATGAAAAATTTCGGGGGAAGTTTTTGAATCAACACTAAATAAAGTCACTTTTGCCACGTACTAATTCCCCCCTCCCCCCCCCCCCAAAAAAAAAAAATCCAAATCCAAAAATGCTGTTTTTAAACAGACTCGCATGCAAAAACGAGTCTGGCAACCCTCAATTTTTATATGGGATCTCAATGGCATCCTTTATCATATACTGTAAGATAAAGTCAAGAACCTTTTGGTGTGTGGTTTAATAAGAATGAAAAGATGTAGGTGAGGTGAATGCGGCATGAGTTTTATAAGCGTCATGTGAATGCTGATCTGTGATTGGTCGAAAGTGAGATGGTTTGATCAGAAGATGAGTATTGTGAAATGGAAAAGTTTGGTTCGAGGTGTGTTCTTTCTAGCTCTGATTGGTTAAAATAGTCGCTTAGGTAATGTGTTTTATGAAATATAATCCAAGATGAATTTTGGTAAAGTTTGATTTTTGTTTTAATCATGGAAGAAATAACTTGAATGGATAGTTGATTGATCAAAAGCTCCGAAACTCTAAAAGATTTGTCTTCGATCTACATTTCTAAAACATTTACTTGTAACTCATATGTTTCAAAGATTCTAGTATATTCAGTGTTTAGATATTAGTGTTCGAATTATACAACTTACTGTTGACAAGAAACAAAGATACGTTTATTTTCTGAGACTTTTTCTTTAAGCAACTTTGATCATCATATTGATTTATTTCTGTAAATAGCAATTTAGAATTAACCAATTTACCTTGGTTGCCTACATTTTAGGAGTGGGAGTACATATGGCTTGACGCTAGAGATCATCAAAGTTTCTGTATCAAAAGCTCTGGATACATTGGGCAATGACGACTTTGTCAATGTAGCTTATGTAAGTATTTCCACAAATATCACAATAGTTTATAAATTTATGGGAAGCTAAAATGTTTTCAAATTGTTTATAATATCACTTATCTGCAATGCCAGCCATTCATTGAAGATTTTGGTCATTTATGTTGAAAAAGTATCTATAGTATAAGCTTGTTTCATTTTCTTAGTCACGGTTGCGACCATGTCAACATCAATTTTCGGTTGGTAACAGTAAAAAATCCTTAAAATAAGTTTGACAATTTGATAAACAAATGTAAAGTTGAAATCCTTCCACAACGGTCCACTACGGGTTTGAGACACATGTGGTTTTTGTCCTACTTGATCTTATCTATCTTACTTCTAGAGTGTAACATTTTGACTTGATTTGATTCAAGTCATACAAGTAGTTGTGGTGCTTCTGCATTTAACATATATAAGTACATTTTTATCTTTTTAAAGAGTAGATGTTAAGGGGCGGCTTCAAAACTCAACCAGCTTTTTTTTGCCAGTTCTGGCCGCGGTTCTGAGCAGTTGGCTTTTGTTATTCTGGTTGAACCGCTCAGAACTGGCAATTGAGTTTTGAAGCGACCCCTAAACAAGCAAATGACCTCATTTAAAAACATTGTTACTTTCTAGATGATAAGGTGCTGTCCCATTTTAAAGGCATTGTTGTTGATGTTTTTCAAGTAGATTTAGAGAAGTGTTGCACCCCCTAGCATTGATTGCTGTCAGAGCATTACAAAGCAAAGCAACAGCATCCAGCCAAAAGCACAAGATGCGGTGCAAAATTACTCCGTAAAGTCGTTGTTGTTCAAAGTGTCATTACTTTGAGTCAATACTTATCCGCAAAGATTGGTTACTGACCTGCCTGGAACAAGTATGTGCAAGTTTAATCAGCGCTGTATATCACAGCCAGCTAATATTGGATTAAGCTTCTTGTCGGTCGGCAGTGTGTACACAGTATGTGCTAGTGTTATTTTGGCAGGCTACTGTATCATTTGATTAACCCTCGTAAAGCTGTAACTGATGGGCATATAATCAATTTATTTACAAGAATCTGATGAATTATGCATGGTTTTAACCTTTAAATCAAAGCATGTGATATTGTACCATACACACAAGGGTACAATATTTTTTTTTGTAAAAGGATGCTATTTTCATATAGTATTTGGCTCATAATCTGTAAATAATGTTTCCCAAAGTGACACTTTGGCAGTGAGTGCGAAGTATGTGATGAAATCTGACTCGTTTAGCTGCCGGGCATTTTGATGTCCAGTAATAATGTTAGCGGCAAGATGTAATAGTGCACTGTAGTGCCTCTCAAGTAGTGTGTGGTAACAACCCTTGACATATATGACCCACTGATTGGCTTGTAGCATGCATTACACTTGTGAGAACAAGTATCTTAAATGACAAACTTGATTTGCAACTTTACAAAAAAAGATCAATTTGGACCGATTGCTTATATTGTTAAATCAAAGCAAAGTTAGTGATTAGAGGGTGTCAACCCGGCCATTGATTTTTGGAAATGTTTTATTCTGTAACTTGCCAGTTAGAAATTAAATCCGCATAAAAATATGCTACATTCTAGAAGCAAATTTACATGCTGAACATGGTGGTGATTTTTTTTGGACCAAAATTTATGGTTTTGGTCATAGGGCCAAAATGCTTATTTGGCGCCAGAAATGTCAGGAATTTGCTTAAGTAAAAAAATTGAATTTTATCAAGCAGATTTAGATTTCAAAAATTGATCAACCATGAATATTTGATTCTAGTTGATTCTTAAAAGTAATTTAGTTCTAATTTTTACTTAAGTATCTTTAGGATGTTTTTCCATAATTTTTTGGCACCAAGAATACATATTTTGACTCTTGAAACAAAAACCTTATTGTGATCATTTGGTGTAAAGTATTGACCTTTGGATCCAATCCTCTTGGAGTTATCAAAACCTATTTGTGATCATTTTTGGTCTAAAATGCGTACCTCTTGGATTTAATCCCTTTGAAGTTGTTAAAAACCATACTTATTAACCATTTTGATCTAAAAGTGGACCTTTTAGATCTTAACCCTTCCAAGTTGTCAAAGTCCTTTTTGTGATCCATTTTGGTCTAGAATATGAACTTTTTGGATGGTGTTCCATTCAGCTGTAAAATGTGGACCTTTTGGATCTTACCCAATAACCAAACTTCATCGTCATTGTATTTTTAACACGGTTTGATTTAAAATATTACAATGGACTGTTGTAGCGAGTTGAGGGCGAATCATGTCACAGCATTCCCTTACTATCAACATGGATGTAATTTCATAAAGCCACTGTGTCACCAGTGCTTGAAATACTCCAATTGTTGAATTTTCAATTCTAAATATTACCCATTGATCTAGATTCTAGCCTGTATGTAAGAACTGTTATTGTACAAAGTATAATTAGATAAAAGTGTGAACTATGCCCAAAGGGCATATTAAAACTAATGATTACAGCGTTATATCTGTGATTTAATGCATCACACTAAAAGTCACCAGGGAAAAAAACATCTGAAATATATAAAATTTGATTAACAGTAATATTTTCCATAATTAAAACAGCTGTGATTGGTATTTTATGATCAGAAAGATATATTTTATGATCTGAATGAATAAATTTGTTCCATCTGATTTTCAAAATGCAATAATTTTATGGGCCATGAAGTAGTTAATTGGAAACAGATGTTAAGGGGTTTATTTTTGTATTTGTCATTATATTTTTCAGTTCAACAGTGAAGTATCTCCTGTTAGCTGTTTTGAAACATTCGTACAAGCCAACTTGAGAAACAAAGAGGTAAGAAGAAAAATGTTTCGAAAGATTTCCCTTTCTTTCTAAAACATGTAATTCTATGTGGGGGAGAGCAGGAGGAGGTGGTTATGCCCCCTGTGCCACAAAAAAGACCCCACTTTTTCGCTCTTTCTCTCTTTGAAAGACCCACTTTTTACCAGCTGTCACTCAATGAGCTATCTGACACACCTTTGCCTCTCAAAAAGACCAATCATTTTCTTAATTTGATGCAATTTTTTGAAAATTTTGCTAAGTTTGTCAAAATAGTGTTTTGGCCATTTAGACATGAAGACCCTACTTATAAATTTCACCTAAAGATCCCCAATTTTTGTACACTTTATCACTGAAAGACCCCCTTTTGACCCAATTTTATCCCCGATAGACCCCTACTTCCAAGGATGCCAGTGTCAATCATATATCACTATCATATACGAGTGCCTCCAAGTAAATCTCCTATTTACCATTGACTATGTTGAGATGGTTTGGACTTATTCTTATATTTGATGTAACAAGTTTCTCTGTAATTCCAGCAATTCAATGGTAGGAATTTCATTTAGATCCACAACAAATAGTTCTCTGGAAGAAACGAAATGTCATTCTTGCCAACTTTGAATGTCTGATCGATCTCATTGGATGGCTTGGAATCGGACCAATTTTAAGTTTATCGGATCTGAATCGGAATTACGAACAAATTTATATTCTGCTGATCTCATAAACCTATTCAACAAACCCAAGGAAAAGTTCAAAAAATCAATTTAATTGCATATTTTACGAGTCAGACAGACTCACCAGAACCAACAGGCAACATCAAAATACTGTAAAAATTACATATTTTTGAATAAAATTAAGTGTGCATTCTTAAAATAAGGAACTCTTAAGATGTTGGAAATCATTTTGCCCAGGTAGGGAGATTAACCAAATTATTTTTCAACATGAGTGCAAAGGCAAAAGCAGAAAAAAATCCTTATTTATAAGGTTCATTTTACGACATATTTTCACCAGTGTTGAAGGATTTTTCATAAATTTTAATCTTTGTATAAAGTTTTGTGAATTGGAGTGTTCCATATGGCTTCTTCTGTGAATTTGCCATTTGTCAACAATTATATGTGAATTCTTGGTAGACTCATGGGTTATACTCCCTTTTGAGGTAATTATTTGTGAGTATCCTTCAGATTTATTTGCCAATCATAAAGGTTATCGGTATTGAATCGTTGGACATGGTAACAAGGTTATTTAATTTTTTTATTTCATTTTCCATTACAACTCATTATTTTTAAATAATGAGTTTTAAAAATGTTTCATGTCACAGTATATATATATGGTTCGTTTCAAATGGTTTGATCATGAGCTCTACGATTTAGTTCACTTGGTTTATAATTCTGCCATTAAATCTTTCAACCAGCTTAATTATACAGGTAGATTGCTGAACACGCATCCACAGATGACATGGTTTGGGGTTCAGAATGGAGCCATAGAAATATAGCTTGGTTTATATGCCGAGCAACTTATTTATGATTTGTTTGTATTTATTTTCAGAAATTGAAAGAAGCTGTGCAAAAGTTAAATGCAACCAGGATTGCAAACTTTCATGATGCTCTTGAATATGCCTTTGAACAATTTGAAAATGTAAGTAAACACCCCTCTGCAATAAAGTTCATTAACCCTAAAATGCCTAATATCTTCTTGAATATATAATAGTATGAAAGAAAATTAAGCATTTGAATCCCTAACAGACAAGCTCACTTGTCTGTTGTGGCATATTTAGTACACCTAATGGTTTATATAGTTTTCCAGTGCACTTTTTGCATCAAAAATACACCTTTTTTAAATGTGCAAGTAAATTAAAACAATTCCTATCAGCTCATCACAATTAGTTGAAATTCCACCTTTTCACAATATCCCATTGAAACAATTTAACAAATAAAGCTTTATTGTAGTATTATTTCAAGATTTTGCACTATTTCTATATATTTGTAATGTTCAATCATTTTTGTTCATTCTTTTGAATTGCATATTTCTCAATTTTTCAGTTTGATAAAATGCCACGGTTACTAAACCAAGGTGCTAACTGCCATCAAGCCATTCTCATCTTTACTGATGGTGGGGAGGATACTGAGAAAGAAGTGTTTGAAAAATGGAACCAGGATCCAGTGCATCAAGTCAAGGTATGTATACTCTATAAACCTTAGAAGTATACAATAAACTTTTAACACAAAAAAAAAGACAATAGGACCATAGGGAAAATAATGATGTACCAAATCTTGCTGAATATTCAAATGAACTTATGTTAAAGTTTTTCCATGTGGTAGTATTATAATCAGACAAAAATAATGTAAAAAGATTCATGTGCAAAATAATTAATATGCAGTGATTTGGTCTAAATCAATCCTAATCAATCATTGCCGGTCTCTTACACAATTCAAAAACACCAGTTCATAATGTTGTGTAATACAAGGGATATGTATTGCCATATTGTAACAGAGCGATTGCTTACTGTATACTTCAAGGTTTTTGAAGTATACGGCAGCTCTCATCAAGGTTTTATAAGGGGCACATTTACATGGGAAGGAAGAAAGTATCTCAATGATTCGTTCATTGTTGGTCACTAGAGTCAATCTTGGAAATGAGCTCCCTGTACGTTTCACAAATATGTGTATGTATGAGAACCACATCAGAAAATATGACAAGTACTTTATTGATATTTTTATGACTAATTTTGTTTTCATTCTAGACTCGTGTGTTTGTGTATAATGTTGGGAGTGACTCTATGGTATCTCCTGCTGGTGTCAAAAGCATGGCTTGTGATAATAAGGGTATGTATCTGACGGCATATGATTTTAGTTACCATTTACAAGGGGTTTTTTTCCAGTCACAATGATTTTGTTGGTATCTTGATGAATTACAAAAAGATTATTTATCTTCCATTTTCCACCTCTCATATGGTGTAATGCATAGTGTCTCGCTACTCAATTCGGTGACCATGTTATGAGCAATGACTGAATCAGGTTTTTTTTTCACCAATGGGGTAGTATCAGAAAAATTAAAGAAGTGATTAACAATGGATCTTCAAAAAAAAGTCTTCAGAACATTAGATAAACGGTTTGTGGGAAAGATTAAAGCATTGCATGATCAACAATGGATTTTCGAAACAGCCTTCAATTTTTTAACAGTTCTAAATACATTCCTTGACAGGTTTCTTCAGTAATATCAAGTCATTTGGAGCAGTTAGACTCACTACGCTGGTAAGATTAGTTTTTTCCACCTTCAATTTCCCCTGTTTTAATTTTTGGTGTATGTATTACGGTACTTTAAATGAATACCCAGATCAGCTATGGATAGTAGGCTACTTTTGTAACCTAGGAAAAGTACTTTGGAGTCCTAAAAATTGTTATTTTGTAATAGACCTCAATCTGACATTTACGTACATTAGAAATGTTCTTTTAACCATTTACTGAAGAGAGAATGATGTATTAAAATCAGATATATAATGCTTATATTCAAGGACCTAGATTAACTATAAACACCAGAGGCCCCTGGTTTAACCAAAGCCTCTCTTGGCAGAATAAAATTCCTGTCAAAGTGAATATAGTCTGAATTACCCTAGCAACCATTCACACTATACACACAACTTACAGTGGGTTGCATAGTCTTTACCAGAGAAGACTTAGTAATATGCTTTGCTGGTCAAGTGATGTTGCTATTAGAGACGTTCTGACCTTGGGTTATTGTCGACACTGTTAGGATGGGTCATTTAATAGTACTATGAGTCATTTAAAAGAAATGAACCAGATTATGCCATCCAGTCGCTCAATTCAGCTTTTTTGTGTGGGTGTGTGTAATCTACTATAAATGATGTAAGTTGTAAAGTAAATTGTTTTGATTATCATAAGACAAATAGATGTGAAATCATAACCCAGTTTTTGACCAAACTCATAATTCATGTGAGAGTGTTTTTGGATATTTGAAGCCACTCATAACACTTCAAGAAATATATTAAGTCATGTTTGTTTAGTCTATCCAGTGTTGTTTCCATTGACTTACATCTCAACAATTCTAGCATCTTGTATTTCATATTGATGGATGGACGGATATTTGCTTATCGTCTCTGTGTTTTCTTCATGTCTGTATGCATGTTGTAAGTTTAACCCATTTAACTTGTTATATTGTTTTATTATGTTCTAGGATTACGTACCTGTCTTAAGTAGACCTATGGTGTTGAGTGGGCAGAAACATTTCCAGTGGTCAGATATTTATCTAGATGCTTTGGTAAGTTGATTGTTTACTTTGTAACACAAATAAAAGAGTTATAAATACATACAAGCAGGACTTATTGCAAAAGTTGTCATAATTAAAATAAGAAATAATGATAATGCAGCTGTTATATAGCGCTTTTCTAAGCAGAGTTGGCTATTATTATGTTGCCATCAGGATAGCATTCCAATCAGTTGGCCTCAAAGTGGTGCAACTGGCAATTGTGCAACCTCACTCGGCACTTTGATTGTAACATTCTTCATAATAACTCTCCAATATCACTTGGGTCGATGAAGCAATTGAGATTAAATGTCTTGCCCAAGGACATAACTATTGGTAGGGCTGGAACTTACGACCTACTGATTCCAAGTCCTGCTTGGAACTTAACACCTACTGCTTTCCAATAAACCACACCAACTCCCAAAAGTCAAGTCAATTTAAAAGGTTGGTAATCACCAGAAGTTTCCAGAAGAAATCTATGATAACATTTTAGAAATTGTAGTAACCAAGATTTTGATGGTAGTAATTTAAGTTGCCAGATTAGTTAACCTAACCACAAAGTTTGGCAATTCTATCATTATTAAAGTACCAAATTTGCAGAACAAGAAACAATATAACATACCTTCTTGCTACACAGAGTTTGGTATTTCCCCTATATATCTATGGTTACGAAGCAGCTTGGTTGTTGTTAACGGTGACCAAACTAGATTGACCCAAATGGTTCTTCATTTTGGTTCAAAATGGTGTATTGTGTTCCCAATACGTAAGACAGCAACATTATTATTGCAGTTTCAATTAACTATGTCATGCATTTCTACTACAGGGGCTTGGTATGATGACAACATTAACTAGACCTGTTTATAACAAGACCAAACCTTTACCTGGAGAACCTGAGGTAGGTCTTCTAATCAATATTCATGGACTTCATCCAGCTAATCAGAAAACAAGGCTGCTATATTTGTAAATCATGCCTAACTGAATGAGAATTTGACAAGATACTAACTGTTTTAGTATAAGTGCATTAATCTCTAGGTCCGCGTCTAGATGTGTTCATTGTCTAACTCCAACATAAAAATTAGATTGGCATTTATTCTTACCATTGAATACCATGAGGTCATTTGGGAAGAGGCTGATATCAAGCTTACTTGACTCAAATTTTGTTCTTTCATGTGTGAATTAGGATTGATAAATTTGTATTCCATTTTGCTCCAGAAATATGATATAAGCAAAGCACCTGCTGGGAATTTTGATTGCTGTCTAATTCATCATGCGCGCCTTGGATTTTGTCTCATTTTACTTATGACATGAAATGCACATTTATGATTCTCTTAATGTTACAACATGATTTAAGTCCTTAAACATGGCACTTATGATTAATGTTTTAGGTAAATTATACCCGATCTTCACTACATCAGTTAATGAATGGATTTTTGATTTAAAACAGTAATCAAAATAAGTTGAACATACCACAGAAAATATCTATTTTCTCTGATTTTGCTAAACAGTGCCAAAGTACGTCTCATCTTCTATATTACTCAATGAATGATTGGAATGATAATTCTTCATATTAGATCATTTATCATGTTTACTAAGCAGCAACCAGAAGAAACTTTTTCCTGTTCAGATTCAATGACACATATGATCACAATGATCACATATAGTGTGTTTGTTATCACCGTAAAAAAAATGGCCTGGCACATACAAATTGACAAAAATACTCAGAAACTAAGTAAAAGTAGTTCATATGTTACAATGAGCATTTTTTTAGTTAGCATATCCTATGTTATGCTTCTAGCTAATCCCCAAATTACTACAATCAATCAACTAAAGCTCTTGGTAAGCTTACAATTTTGCTTTTTGTATTGGTTTAAATTATCTCAACATTCAACTAATGTGTTTAGTGTTTCATAGTATCTTGAATCAATATCGTGAAAGGATGCTTTTAAAAATTCAATGGGAGATTGCAATTAAGCATCTTCAAACATACTCCTTGTGGGATTTGATTCAAAAGGTTTATAGCTGATCAACTTTACCATATTCTTAATTTCATCTAATAGACTGAGAAAGGAGAACAGGTAATGATGCCTTGCATTGTGGGTACTCCGAGTACTCATGTTGTCTCAATGCATTGTGGGTACCCCGAGTACTCATGTTGTCTCAATGCATTGTGGGTACCCCAAGTAATCATGTTGTCTCAATGTTTTGTGGCAATATCTGTTTCGTTATCCCATGGAGAATTCATCATGTATGCATATTAGGTTATAAACTGTTCAAGCTTAATATGTGTTTTGATTGATTTTTCACTAAGAAAATCTGGTATTTCGATTTATTTAAACATACAAGTATTCATTCAAAGTTTTCTTTAAATGCCATTAGGTTGGCATGTCCATTTCAAATTGTGGTTAAAGTTATTATAAACTCATCCAGTTGTGTGTTTCTGCTGTCTATTCCAACTGTATTTATATGTTTGTTTCCCACCATCTAGAAATAATGTGCAGCATTAAGCTTTCATCTTCATGCCAAATTTGTTGTGTCTTTCATGCTTTCAGGTGTAATTGATATGTGTATATCTAGAGAGCTTGTCCCATTGTTGGAAATGGATGTATGTGTGTTGTTTTCCTTTATAAGGGCATTTTGTATCGAGAACATGGACTTGTGGATATGCCAGGTGTTGGTTCAAGCTCCATCAGAGCTGGCCGTGCACCTGTCCGATTCCTTATGGGAGATGAACTTGTTAAAAGTGCTTCGAATATCTAAATCTTGCAGGCTTTACTAAAAGGGAGAGGGAACTCTCAATATTGATGTAGGAGTGGGACCTAATGCTACAATATTCATTACTGGCCAATGATAATCAACACTATTTCCCAGTTTCTTTTGTTGTGGGGAATGGTGGCAGAAATCACAGGACTGTCCCAGGTGCGGTCCTGTCCGTATGTGCCAATGTAGTAGGTATGTTATAGGGTCATGCTGGGCCTGCAGGAATAAAGCTTGTAGCCATGTGGTTGTATTCCATTTGTATACATGTTATTTGGTTATATGTTTCTTTGTAGATTACTTGTTTTGTACTAGCTATAGTGATCATGATATGAAATTCCTTCAGACATATGCTAAAAGCCACCATGAAAATGACACAAACTTTATGTGTTTATCCATAAGACTTACCAAAGGCAAACGGATGTAAGTTGAGATTGCCAAACATGCACTCACTGACACTCACTAATCATGTCCAAATGGACTCTTGTGTTTTTTCCGTTCCTTTCTGATCACAGAATCAACAGATGTTAGGCGTTGTAGGTACTGATATTACAACTAAAAACATGGAGGAGACGGTGCCCAAGTACAAGGTAATGAACTTACGTCAAGGGTCAGAGGTATCTATGTTAAGTATGACTTGTTCTATTTTAAATGGATGTAGATTTATT